>JAWDJX010000037.1:0-188554 GCA_033117895.1 Extremus antarcticus | reverse complement strand
GGTAGTAAGTGAAAGAGTAGGTGGTCTCGCAAGACGAGCGCGATATGAAGACTTGCGTGGCCTCACGAATCATGGATGCACTTCAACCGGCCGGCGGGACTCCGACAAAGCTTGAATTGCGTCCCGATCCCTTTCTTCACACCATCAACCTTAATTCTTGCACCACACCTCACTTCATTCGCTTGTTTGTGAGAGGATATTAGGAGCGTGGGGTCTTGCAAGATACGTGGACTCAACCGTCGTTACTCTGCTCAGTTCTGACTTCAACAATTTGACCAGACATTACCCTCTCGTTCTTCGTTCGAACATATTAAAGCTACGGCGACTAGCGAAGATCTCACACTCAAACGCCTCCCCCGTCAATCTGAAACACGCTCAACCGTGTCACGTGCAACGTCTTTATCGCTTCTAAAATCCCTTATCATTGAGTCTGTTATCCAGAAAAATCACCCATGAACGCACCACATTCACGAGATGACTGAACAGACACTAATGCGCTTCCAAAACAGCCAATCAGACCGAATGATGATGATGATGATGATGACAGTCGTTCAAAACAGTCAAACAGTTGAGTTAGCCTTCCCCGTCGTCTCTCCAGCAGAAACATCCTTAAGAATCACCCACCTGCGCCAACACCCCCGCCTGCCCAACCCCCAACGCCTCCCCAATCCACCCCAGCACCCTCTTCATCTCCCGCCTCCTCCCCGCATCCACGTTCTTCAGAATGGAGATGGTGAAAAGCGGCCATTGCAGGTTTAGGCCGCCTATGAGCATCGGGGGGTGAGAGAGGAGCCATATCCCACCGGCGCTTGGGGTGCTGGAGGGGATGTTGCCACCAAGCAACATGTACGGGATACTCGCGCAGATATCGTCGACCCAGCCCTCCATCTCCGCACGTAACTTGCCCAGCGCGCGGCGGTGGTGGGCGCCACCTGCGGAGCCCGCGCCAGCGAGCGTGTAAAGGCGGCAGAGCAGGTCCGTGAGGTGGAGGTGGCTCTGGCGGTAGGTGCTCCACATTGTTGCTACTGCATCTTTTCCCGCTCACGGGTTAGCACTGTAACTCCTTCCTCCTTTCCCCACTTCAGATTCCTTGCCGGGAAACGTACAGTCGAGATAAGTATCGGCGCGCAGCACTGGACAGATAAGGTCGTCAGCTCCTGGAAATCGTAGAATATACGATTTGGTACACCGCGCGATCGTTCTCGGCTGGCTGTGAACAGGCTGTGCCGCTGCCCAGCGCGATAGCGCGGTTTTGAGTTCGAGGGCTGAGGAGAGGAGGTGCTTTACTTGCTGGGCGTAGACGATGGAGTGGGGGGTGAAGATGTCGGCGGAGCGGCCGAAGAGGCATTGGACTGCCGTGAGGAGGGGGCAGAGGTCGTTGAAGGTTGAGGCGGGAGGGAGTGGGGGGAATGAGAGGGGAGAGGGTACTAGGTTTGGTGTTGGTGGGCTGTCGGGGGTTGTATTAGGTACGAGCGCCGACGGACCGCGGCGCTGCTAGAAAGCGTGCGTTCGAGAAACGACGTACAGCACAAGATCCGACGACTCAGTCCCTAGCACCAGCTGCTGAATAGCGCCCACAGACCGACAATTCGGTTCTTGATGACCGCAATAATGCCGTCCAAATGGACCACACAATTCGACGGCGCGATCCAGTCAGCCCGGATGATCTGACACCTTATCATTCGTACTCGTCACAACGCACCCCTCGTGTAGAGGAACTTACCTCATACAGCCCAAGCAACACCATACAAGCCACCACCTCTCTCCCCTCCCCCAAATCCCCCTCCACAAGCTTCCACACAACCCGCGCATACAACCTCATCCCCTCAACTCTCAACTCCGGAACCTTGAACCGCGCTGCCCGCGAAGCCAGGGCTACAGCCTCGAGCGCCGTCGGCAAGGCTTCGTTGGATGACGCCGACAAGACTAACGCCACAAGACCTGTGAGATGGCCTTTGGAAACCGCTCCGCTGGAGGGTGTGTGCACGACCATATCGTTGAGGAAGATGTGGACGGCTTGGTGGAGCACTGGTGTGGAGATCAGGGGAGGGATGGGGATGTGGAAGTAGGGGACGGCATGGAAGGGGCAGAGGACGGAGTATGTTTCGCGGAACTCTCGCCAAGATGATTCGGTCTCGAGTCGTCGCCAACCTGGTGGATGAGCCGGTGCTTCATGCACCCTTGGACCATGTTGATATGGGTCGGGATGTTCGAGCTGTCCATATACCATCGCAGCTCAGCGAGACGCGGGAGATAGAAGTAACGAAAATCATGCTCAATGGGCCATTGTCAGAGTATATGTATTGCATACTTACTATGAAGACGTGAGGCTATCTCACGGAGGTACATCGCGAAGGGGAGGTGAAGTGCGGCGCTAAGTAGTGGTAGACTGAGGGTGAGGTTCTGTTTGACGAAGGTGTTCTCGTATGATATAGGTGTGATGATGGGTTTTGATGGCGTACATGTATGGGAGGAATTCGTTAGTCGTCAAAGGACCGGATCTAAAGCAAGGCTCCGACATCGGGCACTCTTTAGTGCGACGTTGCTATATCCGGGAACGCCCTCGAAAATCGATACAAGATGCCTTCTTGTCCTGGTTTGGAGGGCAATTTCACGATGAAATTGGTGGTCTTGAACGTCGTTGGGACGAGGGTGAAGTCACGAACGTGCCGTTATTCGGTGAGGCTGATCCAAACACTATGTATGTCCTGGTCGACCATGCACTCGACCAGTTCAGTACTCAGAGTCCTCAACGAGTCGCGAAACCTCCAGTCGCGAACAGTGTCTGCCCTGCTCAAAATCAGTACCTCGCGCCTGATGCTCAGCTCACAAGATCTGTACTTACCTGTGATCCACTGCCCATCAGTGACCGATATCTTCAATCTTCGTCAACCGGCCATCAATGGCACCGCTCTTGAGGTAAGCAATAGAGTCCTCGGTCTCCTGAGCGTAGAGGTCCAGGAGCTATAGCATTGACACTGACGCCGCGCGACATGAACTCCTTGCTCAAGCCCTTCGTGAACCATTCGACCGGCCCCTTCGAACCCTGATACGCAGTGTAGTACCCCGTATATGCGGCCAGCAAAGCGGTGACAATATTGACGATCTTGCCTCCATCCTCGACTGCTTTGGCGGCTTCCTGGGTAATGAAGAAGGCCGACTTCGAGTTCACCGCAAACATACTGTCGTAGTCTTGCTCGGAGATGTCCACCAGAGGTTTCTTTAGGACCATGCCGACGGTGTTGACGACGATGTCAAGCTTGCCGAAGTCTTCGAGGACGTTGGCGAAGATTTGCTTGACGTTGGCGACTGGGATCAGGTCGGCTTAGTAGGATTGGACTGTGATCTTGGGGTGTTTTTGCTTGAGGTCGGATACCAACGATCCTGCGGCCTTTGTGGTTGAGGCGCCGTGGTAGTGGATGGCGATGTTGGCGCCTTCTGCGGCAAGCTGGGAAGCGACCAATGCACCGAGGTTCTTGCCTCCTCCCGTGATGAACGCGGTCTTGCCTTGCAGCGACATGATGAGTTGAGGGTGGGTGAATTGGGCAGAGGATGTCGAGCTCAGAGTATTTAGAAATGCTTGGGCTATGGAAAAGCTGTTCCTGCGTGGGATTCTTCAGTAGATATAGTCCGTATATGCGCATGGATGCAAGAACTGATCGAAACAGGCGGTTCTTGCTCGCGACATTGCCATCGAGGACAACAGCTGACAAGTGATACATTAGCTATAGCTGCTGCAGTTGACAATGGTCTTAGGCCTGGTACGCATTAGCTTTGAGTTGCATCTGGTAAGGAGTTGCAGGTGTATAGCATTGTCGTGGCTCTAGAGAGCCGTCTCTGGGTAGACGTGTCTTTTAGTGCATCAGTGTCGAATTGTATTAGATCTAGCATTCTCAGCCGCCATGACTCTCTTCGTTGCGAGGTAAGGTAGCTGCTTGCTAGCAGTGGTGGGCATGGACACATAGCTTTCTGCTTCGGCCTCTTGAAAGCGATTGCAAGACACCAACATACGTTAGTAGCATCGTTAGTGGAGCATCGGTATGTTCGTAAGCACAATGGTTGAGGTAGCTTCAATGCGCTTTGCTCTCTTTGAATCGTCGAAGAGCTTACCAACTTGTTACTTACTACCATGAGGTCGTCATTCACGTTCCGCAAGTGGGTGCTTGTTGGTGGCTTCAATCACGATCGTATATTATGACGGCTCGGACGGCCTTGAGAATGTGAGAACACGAGAAGTGTGGACTTGGAAATCACGCTTCTCCTCGGTCTCGATCTCGAGCGATGGCAACCAGGTGGTTGTCAGCCATGCTTGCTTCATACACTGTAGATAAGGAAACAAGCGACTGAAAGGTTTTTAGCTTTCGTCTCCATCGCCTAGTCTGAAATAGGAGAGGCTGTGACAAACCGCTTCCACTCCTCGCACCAAACGGTCTTCCACCACATACCGTGTGCAGGGTAGAGCCAACTGCACTTGTATGAATGACGCCTCAAGTCCGACCCAGAACCACACTGCTGCTCGATACCACAGCCATCATGAGTTTGTGCGTTGAGCCAGCAAACGACATCGTAGTCGCCCTGAACGACCTTGCACGGCTGACACTGTAGGCCCACATGATCAAAGAGAGGTGTAGCCAGTACGGTGAGTGAAAACGGCAACGGTTTGCTTCGGGTTCGCGGAGAGGTCCCAGTGTGGAGGGCGTAGCCTGGAGTGCCGAATGCGGAATTGTGAGCTCCCTGTCGTATGCGACCGTCCTGAAAACGCCTTCATCGACAAAATACAGCGGCTCAACGGCGGCGATGTTCGTAGAACGCACAAGACCTGATGTTCGTGGCATGCATGTAATTGCACATACAGCGACTCCCTCCGCTAGGAAAGGGCGTATGTGTGTGCTTGATCAGGTTTGGGACGCAGAGGCGGCCGAGACGCCTGTCGGGTGGCCACGGGAGGTGAGGCCAATACAGCCGCTGAGAAGGCCATGGTGCTGGCGGTAACGATTCATGGGATCGACCACACAGGTCTGGCCGGCGATGGTCAGGGTGGATTGGATGACTGCGAACGTGATACCGTCGGTCTTGGCGAAGGTTCGCCCTCTCAGCGCGATCGGATTGAGGTTGGTGGTCACGTGGCTGGTGATCATGTGGGCGCTGATCTGAGCAGCTGTGGTCGTCGCGAGAACGTATCCGTAAAGTTTGAGGCCACAGCGACCATGACCGGAGGCTATCGGGCGCGGTGCAATGCCTTGTGCAGCTGGCAAGGCAAGATTTGTTCGCGTCATCAGCATGTGGCTTGAACACACAGAAAACTTGTCCCTGAAATGATCTCGGACGACAGCATTCGAACCCCCGTAGGTTTGGCGGCTACACCCCACCCGTCCACTTTCAGCAGTCCCGTGATACAGAAGCGATTGTTTGAGACAACACTCTTTCTCGCGTGAAGGGGGCCACAACTAAGAAGAGCTGTCCGCCAGGTGCAAAGCTGCCAACGTAGATGAGCCGAGATAGATTGCCACCCCCCAGGGAAGTGGGGCAGGCCATCTCCTCGTCAGCTGAGACGGCAAATCTGACCACCCGGGAGAGCACGATTGTGAGGAGGAGATGGGCTGCATCGTCGTGGCGGGAAGAGGAGGCCAATTGTGTGCCCTCGAATATCAAATTAATTGATGTGGTCAGACGGGTGAGCTGGAGAGTGGGTGGGAGAGCCCAGGAGTGTGTGCCGCGCCAGACAGTTGGTGGCCTCGTTCTCTCAAGGCTACCGGACACCTCGTGGGACCCTGGTAGCTGGACATGATGACCTGACAGAGCATCGGGCGAGCCTCGCAGCCAGGGGAGGGTCTGGGAAGACGTTCGCTAGCACTGTGCCCTCGCTTTCCCGAAGCTTCAGGGTACGTTGTCTTTGCCGTGGTTTATATTGACTGACGCTCAGCAGATCGTAACAACAAGGCTACTCTGCTGCTTTAACAGCTCAGCTGAGTGCCCCGGTCGTCTGCATGGAGTCTGTCCCAAAGCTCGATGAGTTTGGAAAGCGCCGTGACTGACCTGCACTTCAAGCCGACTGGCGATGGGCTCACGAGTTCACGGCCGAAGCCTATTCGTGTGCCTATTCGTGTGCCTATTCGTGTCCAGAAACGGTGTGCAATGAGGGTCGTCCCGGTCTGTCATATATTCCGACGTAGAGGCGTTCAGCTATAATCCAACAGATGGCAGAGTCGCGCCACTGTCAGGTCACATAACCGTGGGACACGCGAGTATGCACAGCGTCGACAATGGGGTTGAAACTGGCTGATGTGTGCATACGTGCAGCAGTGGTGAAGCTCCCGAGGCTCCCGAAGCTCCAGGGTTCTGTCGCAATTCAAAGTACACTGAGGCTGAGTCGAAGCCCATGTGAGCTGTAGTAGACATGTCAGCCAACAGAACACCGATCAAGTGAGCAAGGCATGATGTGAGGGTGTAACATCTCAGATAAGCCGTGTTACTCAGGCCCTCCAGCCGGCACCTCACCATACTGCTCCAAAACGGAACAGCATACTTCAGCGCACTGAAGCCACCATTACGCAGCTGAGCTACAACTTCACAACTGATCATCCCGCTTTCACTCGGGGCGGCAGCGGTACAGTATGAGGAAGGGTGGCTCGGCCGGTTAGGCTGCTCTGACGAGCTCGTGGAATGGATTGACTAGTGTCATCTTTGTATGGTGGAAGGTGTAAATGAAAGGGAGCAGAACGTACTATGTGACGCAGGTGCCGTAAGCGCTAATATCCGAAGGCGCGACTGTGAATTGTCCCGTGTTAGCGAGTGTCATCAGATGATGGAGCAACAGGTAGTGGGAGTGAGGAAGTCCAAGTCAGACAAATTGGTAATGGTATGAAGTTTCCACATAATGCTTTCGGTAGCAGAACTGAAGTGATACAATCATCATTGGAGAGGGTGGGGTGTCAGCGAGAGTAATGGAGATGAACGTACCTAGTTGCATGTGCTATAAGACGGGCTCAAGTGACCATCTCGGCATGTGTTGACAGCTCTGTCTGAAAGTCAGTCTCGTGCTGCTGCCAGCTTGGGATGAATTTGAAGTGTAGTGAATGAGGTCAGATGGTGATGCATGTTTGTACTTGGATCATGAAGTGTCTCCGGTACAGATTGTGATGGGTATCATCAGGAAAAGGGATTGTGTAGTGGGTGCAGGCAACTTACCTCACTCTGGCTCCATTTATTCAGACGAAGCAGCTTTTGATGGCTGCTGCACCGTTGCGATATCAGCCGTGTCCGGAGACTAGGCAAGACGCAGTACGGCACGTTCCAAGATCGCCGCGCGAGACTGTAGGTCTGGCCATCGTTGCGTGAGCGGTGATGTATGAGTGGGTGATAGATGAAGGAAGCTCCAAGAGATGAAGTCGCAAATGAAATCTTCAAATGCGCTTGGACACAAAAATAGCTTGGCACTCCACTGGCACCTTCGTCCACTTCTCGACTACACATGAAAAGATCGTTCTGCAAGCACCAACATGTGACATAGAATCAAGACTCGAACGACAAGATCAAAGGTGAGCCCACTGACTATCATCAGCTCCCTTTGAAATGATTAGACACACAATATACAATCTGTCAATCCCCTGAAGCAATCGCTCTTGACGAATAAATTCTATGCTCTTTATGATCCCACCTCACAGCAGACAACTCGAACCTTCAAGCCTTTCATACCAATATCTGCTGACCCTCTGAAAGCCTTCGGGCACTGCCAGACCTCGACATGGCCACCACTACCAGCCCTCCCAGCGTCTCGGAACCGCTCCCCATCTTCAAACTCGCCCAAAAGTATCTCTTGTACGATGCGGATACCGTGGCCTACCTACGAAGAGAGCACAACATATGCGGTGTCTTGATCGGTGGCCTGGCTCAAGCGCCTCAGCAGAACGTCTTCTCTGGCTTGCCATTGGAATTACTGCCCGAAGAGGCTCGATTGCTGGTAGAGAAGCGGGTGGCATATGTCGAGGATGACACGATCAACCACCGCCGGACGTTCCTCGAAGGTGGCCTGGGCCCAGAAGAGCGGCGAGCCTATCAAGCGGCACTACGAAAACAAGGCGTCGCTGCTGCTGGCGAGCAGACGCGAAGGTCAGATCGTAGGAAGGAGGTTGCGTTGAAGCAGAAGTCGGAGAATGGGAACTGGAACGACTTGCCCGAGGACATGTTGAAACCCAGCCCGGGTCGTAGTGAGCGTCAAGAAGCGAGTATTAATACAGATGTGCGACCACACGACAAACAAGACGATGAGGCGTTGTTCGATTCAACACCGTCCCCAGTTTTGCGCAAAGCACATGGCTCTCGTGTGTCAACATCAGCTGAGGTGGCCCCATACGCAGTCACGCCGACGACATCTTACCCTCCTCTGCAATCTTCGATGTCTCCAAGCGAGTCAGTCCACGTGGATGTGCCAGACGCGCCGCAGTCCTATCCAATTTTCAGGTACTTGCACGACCAAGGCTACTTCCTTGCGCCCGGATTACGCTTCGGCTGTCAATACATGGCCTACCCGGGAGATCCCCTGCGCTTTCACTCCCACTTCCTTGTCAACGGCTTGGACTGGGATGAAGAGTTCGATCTCCTCGACCTCGTGTCCGGGGGACGGCTCGGTACGGGAGTGAAGAAGGGTTTCTTGCTCGGCGGCCTGGAAGAGGTCAGCGCTGGCAACAGGGGCCAGGGTGCTGCAAAGTCTGGGGATGAAACAGCGCGTGGCGTGAGATCTTTCTGCATCGAGTGGGGAGGCATGTAGCTGTCCAACCTAGCCCTATAAGACCATCTCGCTAAGGCCTTAATTCAAGATTAGCGAGGTGTCTGATTCGTAATCTCCTGGTCGATCTAGCAATTTAGGCGGCGGACCCGAGGCCGTATCACGTGAAAGTGCAGAGTTCGATCGCGCTGCAGCGGCTCCGCACGAGACTACCGTTGCGGTATAAGAGCCGGCGTGGCGCTCGAGTTCGATCAAATCCCGTGCATGTGGTCACTCTGGACTTTCGACAGAGACTATTGACCCGCAATCGCGCAGTAGAAGAGGATTGCTACGATACCATGGAAAGATCTAACATCATCTTGCAGACATGTCTTATAGTGAACCCATCTCGCTTCGAGAGGCTCGGATTCCACATCGAGTGCTTACACAACTTGTGCTCAGCGGTGACACTGCCAAGCGTCGTAGGCTGCTGCATTATATGTTACACGACTGCCGCAGGCCTGCAGTTCCAATTTAGTGCTGCAGAGCCACGTGGAAGAGGCAGAAATCGACCGGGGACACAGCGTCGTTTTGTACAAAAGGATGACCGGGATGGAAGCCGGTGTGTTCGAGGTCGGCTGACGATGAGAAGTTTGGAGGTGTTGTGTCAGTGATTGTTGCCGGCAGCCCAAAGCTCGGCAACGATATTGCGGGCCCGCAAGTCGTCCGCCGCCGCTCGTGGCTCTCGCATTTAGCCGGAGGCATAGACGTGATCTGCTTGCCCTGTGGCGATCACTGACGAGATTTCCTCAATTTGTACTTGATTTGAGGGTCATCTGGCAGGATCAGGTTGTCGACTTGCCGAGGCTGGACTCGATGGGCAGCAAAAACGTATGCGGCGGTGGTGGTACTGCACACCGTACCTGGCGCGCACGAGGCGCTAGGGTTGGTGTGTGTCAGTGAGGTGCATGAGGAGCGTAGGACCAACGCTCGTGGCCAGCAAGATCTTACGCGAGCGCAACCACACAACGGTGGCGCAGTGAGATTCGACGAACGCACACGGCTCCGGGGCTCCATCAAGCCTCCCCCTGTCGCAAAGTCGAACATGATGCGCCGCTTGAGGGCAAGCGCCGACTGCCCCAGGGTGTGCTAGAAACATGGAAGACGACTTTATGCGGGGATCCTTTCACTAGAGCGCGTAGAGCGCGGGCCTGTGGAGTGTCTGATGCTAGCAGATGAGAGGTAATTCATTCTAGCCAAGAATCGATCCGTTGCAATATTCCACGACGGTCACCGTGTCATCCGTCTCTTTTTCTTCCTCTCCTCCGAACGAAACGACTGTTTTTGTTGCTATGTCTCTCCGGTGCACGATTGTACGATATCGTTGATATGAAGGGCTCATCTCACCTCACAATTTCCTAGTCTAAGCGAGGCGATCGAAGCCAGCGAAGCTCTCTCCACAACTGCCGACCGCCGAATTTCGCCAAGATGCTGTCAAGTCAACACTACTCGCCCGAGTTTAGCAACGGAACCTTCATCGCCCACGGCTACATGCCATCGCAGCAGATGTCGCACACCGGGCTGGACGCGCTGGCGGAAGGGCCACAATATGCTCTGCAGCAATTGCAGCAACAGCAGCAGCAGCAGCAGCAACAAAATGTACAGTCGCTTAACAGCTCGAAGCCTCCAACGAGACACCGCGAAAGCTTTGATGGCGTGAGTGTTTCGGGCATGGCGGGCGCTCGCAGGGAATCCGTTGGCAACAGTAAATCTGGCAGGACCGGACATGGGAGTTCTCAGAATGTACGGCGGAGGATAAGTCGCGCGTGTGACCAGTGTAACCAGCTCCGAACAAAGTGCGACGGCAAACACCCGTGTGCACACTGCGTGGAGTTCGGCTTGACCTGTGAGTACGCCAGGGAGCGGAAGAAGAGAGGCAAAGCTTCACGCAAGGACCTCGCAGCACAGCAAGCTGTTCAGGACGGTGGTGGTGACGGTAAAGACGGGAGTCCCACGTCTCCGAACGACAACGACTCAGACGAAAGCACAGTACAGCTAGAGGAGCAGCAACGCGGCATCAAGCGGCGGCGGTCCAGCAGCGAGTTCAAGCAGCCTCGATTCCCGCCACCACGGACAAATAGCATGACCAGCGTGCATCGGCTCTCGAACGGCCATCTTGCTCATATGCAGAGTATCGAGCAGCCAAACCCAGTCGCCACCCACCCGCACGATCCACACAGTGGCGAGATGCAACATCCTAGGCCAGTACACATGGATCAGTACCCTCCAGGAGTCCACCCTCCACGATTACCGAGCGTAGCAATGACTGATCGTGGCATGCCGGTACCGATGGAGTACAGCCATTCCATCGATGACTACCACCGCAGCATCCTGCATACGGCGGCACCAGTCGCAGGCAATAACATCTTGCACAACGGTGTCAACGGCATGCCGAGCTCGATGATTCAAGGCGGCACTATCACAGGCTACGGTCAAAGTCCGTATGCTGTTCCGTCGCCAGGAAGCCAACCTGGTGTGCAAGGTGCACCATTTCAGATGGGAGAGTCGCCGATATCCGCTGGTGGCTTCCTCGGCCAGTCTCCAGTTGCCGGATCACCTGGATGGCTCTCACTCCCATCGCCTTCTGCTACCTTATACCCCGGACTGCACCAGGTGCCCTCGAATCAAGTGCTACGATATCCGGTACTTCGACCTCTACTCCCACACATCTCCGCTATCATACCCATCGGGCTGGCCTGCGATCTGCTCGAGCTCTACTTCTCAAGCACATCGTCTGCGTTCATGCAACCTCAGTCACCCTACATCCTCGGCTATGTGTTCCGCAAACGATCTTTCCTCCGACCGAACAATCCTCGACTATGCAGTCCGGCACTGTTAGCCAGTATGCTTTGGGTGGCGGCACAGACAAGCGAGTCGGCATTCTTGACCTCGCCACCTTCTGCTCGCGGAAAGATCTGTCAAAAGTTGCTGGAGCTGACCGTTGGACTACTCAAACCGCTTATTCACACTCCTGCGGATGGCACACCAGGTGCAAGCGGCAACACCGTCATGAACGGCATTGCCCTCGGCGGGTTTGGAGTCGCTCTACCAGGGCAAGCGCTCGAGATGGAGGGCGGGTCACCAGGAGCTTCCGGACAACTTGATGATGTTGCTACGTATATTCACTTAGCAACTGTGGTATCTGCTAGCGAGTACAAGGCTGCCAGCTTGCGATGGTGGAACTCTGCTTGGTCGCTTGCACGAGAGCTGAAGCTAGGAAGAGAGCTACCGACCCATCTCGAGCAGAACGAAAACAATGAGATCGGAGAAGGGCAGCTGGATGCGAATGGTGAGCCGATGAATGGTCCACCACAAGGCACGGGTCATCCGAATGGCAACCAACCTGGGATGGCGAGCGAAGAGGAACGAGAAGAGCGAAGGCGAATATGGTGGCTGTTATACATTGTCGATCGACATCTGGCTTTGTGCTACAATCGGCCACTGTATCTTTTGGATATCGAATGCGATGGGCTGCTGCAACCCGAGAATGATGCCGTTTGGCAATCGGGCGACTACTATCCCGATCCAAACCGACCCGAAGCAAGCTACTATCGCAGACAACGACCGTCATTCGAGTGCACCGGCCATGGCATCTTCGGGTACTTCTTACCGCTGATGACTATGCTTGGCGAGATTGTCGACCTCAATCACGCTCGCAACCATCCGCGCTTCGGTTTGAGATTCCGGAATGGCAACGAATGGGATGCCCACGCTCAAGAGATCATTCATCAACTCGACGCTTACGGGCAGAGCTTGAAAGAATTCGAAGCACAAAACATCCCGGGCCCAGGCCACGAGCAGAAGCAGGCAGCAGAAGGAGCACCCAACGGAGATGGCCTTCATCACGAAGAGACTAGTCCTTCTAACAACTCCATCAGCACCAGCACGTCGCACAGAATGACGGAAGCTACTCTCCAGACCCGCATCGTGGTCGCCTACGCTACTCACCTGATGCACACGCTGCACATTCTGCTCAACGGCAAGTGGGATCCGATCTCTCTTCTCGACGACAACGATCTTTGGATCTCCTCGCAGTCGTTCATTTCCGCGACTGGCCACGCCGTCTCCGCAGCCGAAGCCATCAACGAGATCCTCGACTATGACCCAGATCTTAGCTTCATGCCGTTCTTCTTCGGCATCTATCTGCTGCAAGGCAGCTTTCTTCTGCTCCTGATCGCGGACAAGCTACAGGGTGAGGCGAGCCCAAGTGTGGTGAAAGCGTGCGAGAGCATTGTCAGAGCACATGAGGCGTGTGTGGTGACGCTAAATACTGAGTATCAGGTACGTTCTACTCGACGCAAATCTGCCTTCCACCTTGGCGTATGCTGACTGGCTGTTACAGAGGAACTTCCGAAAAGTGATGCGTTCTGCTTTGTCACAAGTGCGTGGCAGGATGGTTGAAGACTTCGGTGAGCAGCAGTTGCGCAGGCGCGAAGTGCTGGCTCTATACCGATGGACGGGTGACGGGACTGGCTTGGCCTTGTAAGATATGACACGCATCGTGCATACTGTATTTGCATGATGAAAATGACTGAGATATCCCATGTTTGAAAGAGTTTGAATGCTACCGACTTCTGATGTGTAGAACCTGTCCGCAAGGCGGCCTCCTTTCAGTATCGTGCTGCCACAGCTTTCATAACTCTGTTCATATGTCTGAAGGGGTAGAGAATCTCCCGTTCCACTCGTCGCTAGTACCGGTAGTGTTTGCAGGTTCTCTGATGCGCCGAATTGGTACCCCTTCTAATGCCTGTAGGGCCTGCGTAGTCTGAAAAACACAGCCAACAGAACTCCCGTCCGCACAGCTTGCCTGCTGTCATGTCAGTATGCCCTCACAACAACACGTATAGGCCTATCGTACATATCATATGATCACACCCGTGGGTCTTTTCGATGCGTGCTGTGCATTTGGGGCAGGCTTTCGATTCAGCCTCGACGAGTTTCTTAGAAGCTTCTTCCTGATCCTCGCGGCTTCTCTGCCCATTCGTGATGCGGTCTTGGTAGTCGGAACATGCTTCGTTGTCGTGCATTGAAACATCGCAGGTGATGCACCAGCGAGTTCCACACACCTGACACTCGAAGATATTGCCGTCTTCGCGGGTTGACAAGAAGCAGCCCCATGTGCAAGATGCTCTTGGGCAAGCCCAGAATTCCTCGTCGCTTTCACGCAGCGCCCTGGCTGCTTTGTCCAGCCATCTATGCTGCCTTAGTAGGAACGCTGACAGAACAGGGGGGGTTAGTAACTTACTCGATGTACACATTCCTACTTGCAAGTTTCTTGATCTCCACCTCGCTCAATTGCTCTCTGCACTCAGCGCACATCACTGCAAGGCCATCCTTGTCTTTTATCCGCTCCGAGAGATACTGCTCCCAACAACCTGAACAAACGTTTTGCTCGTGGTCGTGGGCATCCGCGTTCGGCATTGGCGGAAATTGGTTCACTACCAATTCGTCACAGCAGATGAAGCAGTCTTTGCGCGGACCTGTCACCAGAATCTCCTCATCGCCAGATGCTTGCTGTTGCTTGATGGTGATCTCAGTAGTGGCTTCGATTATCGAAAGTAGTGTCTTATTCTGTTCTTCCTCGTGCTCATCGATTTTTCCATCGACATCGGGCTGAGCTTCCTCCAACTTTGTGTCCTGGACCCCGTCTTCGTCTTCTTCCTGCTTCTTGACTTGATCGCTGGATAGCACATCCTGCTTTTGGTCTCCCTGTGTGTAGTAGCGATTGAACTGCGGATACGTTGCATAGAACTCATCCCAATCCATTCCCCACTTCATCGGCCGTGTCGCCATTGTAGTCGAATGCCTTGATGATGTGCATATGTTAAATGTGTGACGGTAAAGCCTCGAGGTTTAAGACTGTAATGTAACGCGAATGAAGTTAAATTCGATTGCTGTGCGTGCTGTAAAATAGTTTGATGACGTAAGTTTCATTTTACTCACTCGACCAGTTTCACATGAAGATTTTGCCACGTACCTCATAACCACACCGGTGAGCAGAGGAGGACAGATATGCGGGTGAGCCACCACGTTCATGAACACCACGGTCTGAGCATCTGAGTGCTTACTCGATCCTGATTACGGGGAAGGTCAATTATCCAATTACTCCTGTGGTCCACCGTACCGTTGCATACGAGCCCTTCGAGTCCTCCCAGTAAACATCGCGGTGGTGTGATACCAGCAGGCTAAGTGAACGGTGACTCAGGTACTCCTTTAGATGAGTCGCCGTGCTGCCGCTCGTGTGGATATGTTGCTGTGCTGGGTGCGTCTCCCAATCGTGACCTCCTACCGTGCCGTTGTCACTCAATACGGTGTACCACTTGTTTATATGTACGCCTTCAAGCATTGCGATTGCACGGCCGTCGATGAATCGTGTTGCCTCGCGTGACGATCTCATCTCGCCGTGCTCCAGTTGAACCGACGCTTGCAACGCCCACCTTGTTCGCCGTCAGTGTTGCTTCCGCGGGACGGACGTTTTGGGAGACTTACATATCACATGATCACAGCCATCGATCTTGTCAACGCGGATCCCGCAGTTGGGGTTAGGGCAAGCTTTCGAATGGCCCATTACCTCTATTTCGGTAGCCGCATTCTGCTTCGCCTGTTCCCGACGGAGCTCCACGTCCTTTGCTTCGTTGTCGACGCGGTGCTTATAGTCTGCGCATGTCTCGCTCTCGTGCATCGGTACTTCGCAGGCGACACACCAACGGTAGCTGCACTTCCTGCACATGAAGATCTTGGCGTCCTGGGCCGAGAAAAAACATCCCCACGCCGAAGGGCACGCACGGTACTCCGCATCGCCCTCAGCGCAGACCTTCGCCGCTTTGTCTGGCCACCTTCTGACTGTTAGCATTCGCCAAGGTCTCCCGTGGAAAGACTGTAGACTCACCCTCCATACGTCGTCTCACTCGCCAGACGCCTGATCATCGGCTCGTTCAACTTGAGTTCACATTCGAGGCACTGAAGTGCATCCCATCCTTGGACCTCGATCGCCGAAGAGAGGTGCTTCTCCCAGCAATCCGAGCATACGCCCTGCTCATGCTTGTGGGTACGTCGTAGTGTCGGGAACTTGCTCGGGGCGAGATCGTTGCAGCAGACGATGCATTCTTTGCTCGCCAGTTGTTTTTTCGGCGGAGGCACCACCATGCAGTCGTCATCTTCAGCTTCAGTGAACCGCCGCTTCTTGGTTGTGAACTGCTGGTTCCTTGGTCGTGGTATCACCATGCAGTCCTCTCGGTGATCTGATTTGATTTTACGCTTCATATCTGCACCTTGCTGGGTCTTTGGAGTTTGTGTCACAGCCGAGATGCTTTCATCGGGTGCTCCAGCGGTGCGTGTGCTTCTCACGTTGCTGAAACTCATCTGTTTCATTCTCGAAGTTCGCAACTGGTCGGTGACAGGAACGTCGACCCACGCAAGTGCTTGTAATGGGCCTACTAGCACGAATCCGTTCCATCTGACGAGCAAGCGCCATGGCGGAGTATGGCCAGCAGGTATAATGATGTATAAAGCGTCCAGATAACTTCAAGTGATGATGTTGGTTGGAGGTAGACCATATGAAAGATAGAAACAACGTCGTGCAGGTGGCCACTCAGCGTAGTACTTATCTAATACCACGTGCATCGTATTGGTCTTGTGACATGTGATCTCTAGCGTGGAGAAGTAAATGGTAACTAAGAGCGAAGTGAACGATCTAGCCTTCAATTTAGCACCAAATCGTATCTTTTCTAGTGGTTCCGCGAGGAGAACGGCTTCACCATTCTCTCACAAGCAATGTAACATCACAGGTACTGTTCGCAATTTCGAAGTCTAGTGTTGGACACTTGACTGACATTGAGAGCGACGGACGATTGACTGACCTGAGTTGTGGTTCCCAATGGCCACCAGTCTCATGTTGGTGGCGTGAAATTTTCATGTAGTGTTCAGCTCTCAAGCGTAGCATGCGAGCGGTTGACTTAAGGTATGCTGCCACGGTCGCGGTCATTGTTTGGCGATACGACGATCCGAAGCATGCTTGAAATGATCCGAACAGGGCAACCACAGGGGCTGGAGCACCAGGAAGCTTCCTCGCTTGAATAGTGTTAGTGCAGTGTATTTCTGGTTTTGTACATAGCTGTTTCCAAGACCTCGACAGCCTTTCGCCTCTCAGCACCCGCAATACTGCTGCTCAACCCACCTCAGCTCCAGATCGTCCACTATCCGGCAAACCACAACTTTGATGTCCGGGTAGACACTCATCAGTCGGTTCAGCCCCATCTTGCCTGCAGAGTAAGTCACAAACACAATTCTGTCCTCCCTCACCCCATGATCCAGAAGCACTCTCACTGCCATCAGCGCCGCACCACCTGAGCTCATTTGTGGATCTAGCAGCATGACGCATCGATGCTCAGCGATATCCTCGGAGATCTTGTAATAGTGCAGCTCCGGCTCAGTGGTGCGGAAGTTTGTCTGAATGAGCATGCGGCCGGTGCGGCAATCGGGAATTACTCGCTTGAGGCCGGTCTCGAGACATGAGCCACCACGTAGGACGACAACTGCGCTGACTTCGCCTTCCAGATGCAGACCATGGTAAAACCGACCTGGCACCGGAGTCGCGACTTTGCATGGTGCAAAGACCAGTGCACGCTCGGTGGCTTTCTCGACCATCATGACGACCAGACGGTCGAAGTAGAAGATAAATTCCTCACGTGGTAGCTCAGGATCCATTAGCATTGTGTTGATGCCACGTATCTGCTTCGTTGGCTCTAAGATGGTGACGTTGTCCGATAGTGGTGCATCTTCGCTGACGTTGCCGAGACGGCGGAGCTCGGTCTGGTGTAGCTTTGACTTATCCTTAAGTGTCTTGTGTACTCGATCAGACACCATGCCTGCCGCGATGTCAGCCAGCATTCCAGCCAAGGGGGCATTCCTCAGATGGCTTACTGATGGCGACTTTGTTCTCGATGCCTCTCGGTACGATGATGTCTGTTTCGTCGAGTCAAGAGAAGTCTTGCCGATGTCAAATGTGGGACAAGATTGAGAAGACCAAGGTCAGATAGATATTGATGATAGTTTTCCTCAAAGATTTTAGGTTGAACTATGCTTAATATGGTTTGCTCATCATGTGAGGCTGTATGTTGATGAAGAAGAGAAGGTGAACGTACCGGCGATCTCTCGTTGAGGCTCAACGTAGCGATGGAAGTTCGGCTTGACAAAGCTGAACCACTGCTTGATGCAGCCTTCGATGTCTCGTCCACGTTCTCGCACATCGCGGAGGACTTGCTTGCAGGTAGCATCAGTACAGCCGTTTTGATGGCCGGACACGTAGTACTTACGTCGTCGGGAAAGGCATAGATCACCATCTGCCTCGGCGAAGATCTTCAGATCAAGCAGATCTAGTACCCGCTGGTCGTGTAACGCAAAGATGCCTTCCAGAATCAGGACATGAGGCGAGTAGATCGTGTTCGTGCGGTCCTTCCGCGCATGCTTCTCGAATGAGTAGACTGGAATGTCTGCCTTCTTGCTTGCGAACGCGTCAGTCAAAGCCTGGCGAAAACTTTTCAATATCCATACCCTGCTTTGATGTCCTTCAACTTTTCGACCAGCACATCGAAATCAATCGCGTCCGGGGCATCAAAGTCAAACTCGTTCCGAAAGGCGGCTGCACTTTGATCAGGGGTAAGAGGCTTGTAGAACGAGTCCATGGACATTAAGACGACCTGAGAACACAAATGCAGTCCCCGTCAGCATGTTTCTTACGGATCTCACCTTTCCGATAGGAGTGGGAGCATTACGCTCCAGTGACTCACCCATGGTAAGCTGAGCTCGTTGATGATAGCGACCGACAGAGAAGTTTTGCCAGAGCCCGATGAGCCAGCGACACCAATGATAGACGTGTTAGCCCAGGGGGGATCATATTGTGCTCTGATAGCGGGAAGCACGCTGCTCGTGTGACTTGCTGAGCTCGGCGCCCGCTCCATAGATGCCGCACTCATGGTAAGAGCATCGATATAAACACAACGGCCACTCCGGTACTCCGCATCATGCAGTATAATGAGTGACGAATGTGGTAATGGATAAAAGTTCTTCACGGACGTTCATCTGAAGTCAGTGCCAAGAGCCCCACTCAAAGCACCTCGCTGAGACTTTCGATGTAGGAACAGCAATCTTCTTCTCTTCCATACACCTTCACGGTATCACACCATGAGCTGAGAGATTTGTCGCTTCAGCTGGCCTGAGCTATGTTACACAAGATACACTCTCTCGAGACATGGTGAGATGTCCCCATCGTGTGACAGCTGGAATTCGGCATTCTCTGCAGCAAGGCATCTAACAGCTATCAGAGCTCTTCGACCGTCTCACCACCATCATCGCACAGCATGCATTCTCCGTACAACTTCGAGAAGAAGGTAGAGGAGATGAAGCCAAGCAAAAGGTACGATAATGCTCCTGCCTGCACCGCCGGAAGCAAGCGCGATTGACCGGATGGCCGCTGCTATGATGATTTATCACAAGTTGGGAATCTCTCTGAAAACTACTGAGGAGAACACAATCTACTTGACATCTGAGCATCTTGCGCCATGGAATGCGAACTGTCGCCGCCGTGGGCGAGCCCATGGGCACTCTCTGACAACCCCTTCGACAATACCCACCAGCGTTTCTTCGCCTACGTGGCCGGCGTTGGGCGCACGAACATTGCGTGGAGAGAGCGTAAAGCTGACTTGAAAGGAATTTCCAGTGACATCAATTGGGTCATCATGGACTACCTCGTCTCTGAAGGCTATCCTGGCGCGGCAGAGAAATTCGCCCAAGAGACCAACCTGTGCCGACCCACCGACATTGAAAGCATCAGAGAAAGAGTGAGGATCCGGAATGCTATCCATTCCGGCAAGATCGAGGAGGCTATCGGCATGATCAATGAGATCGACCCGGAGGTGAGCTGACCCTCTTTTCATTCCTTCCCGCTTTGAAATGATTATATCCAGTTCATGCACCACTCCTATTCACCTGCCTTCTGGGCGGGTGTTGATGATAATGACTCACACTTCAGTCCTCAGTATGATCAAAGCCAACAACACGCCTCTCTTCTACCAGCATACGCTTGCAAGCAGCTCGCTAACCTCGTTTGGTTTAATCTAGATACTCGACCTCAATCCACAACTCCACTTCCAGCTACTGCAACTCCAACTCATCGAGATCATCCGCACCGTCCTCGACAAGCAGTCCTCGCAGCAGAACATACCAGCTCAAGACTTCCTACCCGCCATTCAGTTTGCTACCGAACAGCTATCACCACGTGCACCAACGGATCCTCGGTACCTGACAGCACTGGAGGAGACGATGGCGCTGATGATATACACGCCTGAGAAGATGCCCGCAGAGTTTAAGAAACTGCTCGATGTGAAGCTCAGAGAGAAAGTGGCAGCCGACACAAACAGGGCTATCTTGGAGTCCAGAGGAGAGCGGGCGGAGGCGAAGATCCGGTCACTCGTGCGGGCGAGAGCGTGGGCGGAGGTGCAGGCCCGCGAGGCGAAGGTCGACGTCCTGCATATGCCACTTTCGATTGGGCTTGATGCCGTAGACGAGGCGAACGGTGATGCTGTGATGACTTGAGAAAGTGTCGATTCTGTGTATGATTTAGCGTTGGCGCTGGCGGCGTTGGGTCATCATCACTGTATTTAGGATATTCATACATGACCTTTATTCATTCCATGGCAGTGCCACCTACGAACATCTCTGTGGTACCTGCATCTAACACTCCCTCCGTGCTGATGCCAAGCCTGTCTGCTTCCCCAGATTACCTATTCGAGACGCCATGTGAAAGACCTCAAGGGTTGACAACACTTGTCGGCTCAAGTAACCCGTGTCCTCTGGATTTCCTCCTCTGTCACCAACTGTTCAGTCGGAGCCCTTTCCTTTTGACTCGCGGCAGGTATGGTCTTCTGCCTGTAAAGCTTTCGAGGGAGGATATAGGTTCGAAGAGCGACTCTCCTACCGCTAACCGGGTACTGCTTCGACATGGCAGATACAATACCCGCGCATTCGCGCAGTAACATTACAGTAGCGATCGACCCGGTCGCTCTTGTCGTCACGGAATGTATCACAGTCACGAGTGCTATGCGCAAGCACCCGCGATGGGCACACTCCTCCATCTCATCCATCCTCAGGTCCTCGAGTACCCTTCGCCAGTCTTCTACAGATACAGATACACCGACGTCGGACAGCGAGAGGAATAGGGCAAGCAGTAAGATCGACTTGATTGAGGACGACGGCTCACTCAAGTCAAGATGGGGGCTACGAGGGAAGAAGGGGCAGAGCATGCAGGATAACCCGCTGATGAGCGGGTTTGCGAAGCTGAGGGCGGACTTGAAGCAGTGCAAGGATATACAGCAGTTTGACGCTCCAACGCTACTTCAGCCGTTTTTGCAGGTGATCCGAAGTAGTAGCACGACAGCGCCGATTACGAGTCTGGCATTGATTGCGATTACGAAGATGCTGTCTTACAATATCGTCAACCCTTCGAACCCGAACTTCAGCCATGCTATGCAACTACTGGCATCTACGGTTACCCACTGCCGCTTCGAAGGAGACAACACTCCTAGCGACGAAGTCGTGTTCCTAAGGATCTTGAAACTTATGGAGGACATGATCTGCGGTGCATCTGGCGACGTTCTGGGAGATCAGAGTGTATGCGAGATGATGGAGTGCGCGCTATCTATCTGCTGCCATTTGCGAATGAGCGAGGTGTTGCGGAGAAGTGCTGAGATCAGTATGGTCACAATGTGCCAGGTCATCTTTGGGCGGCTAAAGACACTCGAGACAGAATTTGAGGAGCAAGGAGGCGAGAACGTGGAGGACATGGATGGCAAAGTAACGCAAGAAGATATGGACGCGGCCAAGATAGACTCGTCAGCCAATGGCGACTTTGGACCTGAGAAGATGCAGAGCATGCGGCCGAAGAGTCTGGAGGTACCCGGTCAGCCCATATCGAACAGGCCGAGCATGGATATCAACGGATCACAACTCGACCTGTCGAAGCCGATGACAGAGGATGAAGGCCCAATCGAGGTGAGACCATATGGCTTACCATCTATTCGGGAGCTGTTCAGGGTACTGGCAGACTTGTTGAATCCACACGATCGTCAACGGACCGACACACTGCGAGTGATGGCTCTTCGAATAGTGAACGTCGCGCTCGAGGTGGCGGGTCCGAGTATAGCAAATCATCCATCACTGGCTTCGCTAGCGAAAGACACTTTGTGTCGGAATCTGTTCCAGCTGGTACGATCAGAGAACGTCGCCATCCTCCACGAATCGCTTCGTGTTGCTGGAACACTGCTCGCCACTTGTCGGAGTGTGTTGATGTTGCAGCAAGAGCTCTTTC
Organism: Extremus antarcticus; assembly: GCA_033117895.1. Classification (NCBI taxonomy): domain Eukaryota; kingdom Fungi; phylum Ascomycota; class Dothideomycetes; order Mycosphaerellales; family Extremaceae; genus Extremus; species Extremus antarcticus. The sequence continues at coordinate 166,427 of JAWDJX010000037.1, read as the reverse complement.
TTTCATACGTCGTCGCCTGTCTGCACCCTCGAGTGCCAATTCCTGATGAAGCCAACATCGATGCCAGCCTGTACCAAGGCGTACCTCAGGCGCCAGCGTTAGTGAAGCAGCAGCCGGTCTCCGGCACTGCCAGTGGCAGGGCTACCCCCGTGCCGGTGCGAGACCGACAGAAGCTCGGTATGGAAGGAGGCTCTCGGAAGCCTGAGGCCCGGGAGGCGATGGTCGAAAGTGTTGGCGGACTGGTCAGGATACCTTCATACATGGTCGAGCTGTTTGTGAACTATGACTGCGAGGTCGATCGGAGTGACCTTTGTACGGACATGGTCGGCCTCCTGTCTCGCAACGCCTTTCCCGACTCAGCTACCTGGAGCACTACCAACGTTCCACCACTGTGCCTTGATAGTCTGCTAGGCTATGTCCAGTGGATAGCAGACCGGTTAGACGACGAACCCGCCACTGATGGACTACGTGACGCCACGGCGCTTCGTGAGCAGAGGACACGGAAGAAGATCATAATTCGTGGTGCAACGAAATTCAATGAATCTCCTAAGGGCGGCATTGCGTATCTCCACGCTCAAGGTATTATCTCTGATCCGAACGATCCGAACGCGGTCACGAGCTTCTTGAAGGGTACGACACGCATTGACAAGAAAGTGCTCGGTGACTTCATCTCTAAGAAAGCAAACGACAAGATCTTGGACGCCTTCATGGACTTGTTCGACTTCCGTGGGCTTCGGGTCGATGAAGCTCTGAGGCAACTACTAAACAGCTTCCGTTTGCCTGGCGAGTCGCAGCTCATCGAGCGAATTGTCACAGTGTTCTCGGAGAAGTACTTCGCTTCGGCAAATCCGACAGAGATCGCTGATAAGGACGGCCTCTTTGTTTTGACATATGCGATCATCATGCTTAACACCGACCAGTACAACCCAAACGTAAAGGACCAGGCTCGCATGAAAGTACAAGACTTTTCGCGGAATCTCCGAGGCGTCAACGCTGGAGGAAATTTTGAACCAGAATATTTGCAAGAGATCTACGATGCGATCAAGTCCCGAGAGATTGTTCTTCCGGAAGAGCATGATAACAAGCATGCATTCGAGCACGCATGGAAGGAACTCCTTGTCAAGACTGCAACGGCTGAGAACCTCGTGATTTGCGAGACCAACATATACGACGCTGACATGTTTGCGGCAACATGGCGTCCTATCGTGGCTACGCTGAACTACGTCTTCGTCTCCGCGACCGAAGATGCGGTCTTCCAGAGGGTTATTGCAGGCTACAACCAGTGCGCGCAGATTGCTGCACGGTATAACATCAGCGACTGTCTCGACCATATCATCCTGAGCCTTGCGAAAATCAGCACGCTTGCGACTGAGGCACCGCCAAGTACGTCTCTGAACACCGAGATTCAGGCAAGTGGTAAGAGCATTATGGTCAGCAAATTTGCCGTCGACTTCGGTCGAGACAACAAGGCAGAGTTAGCCACACTCGTTCTGTTCAGGATTATCAACGGAAATGAGATGGCCATCAGAGACGGCTGGACTCATGTAAGCTCACAGCAATTTTATCCTTGTATATCGATGACTAACGCTCTTCGCAGATCGTTCGCATCATCATCAACCTCTTCGTGAACTCACTTATCCCTACTTCGTTCACCTCCATCTCCAGGGACCTTGACCTACCACCTATACCTCTGCAATCACCCGCCCAAGTCATTGAACGCAACGACAAGGCTAGCGAAGTCGGTCTCTTCTCGGCGTTTACATCCTACGTCAGCTCCGTCATGAACGATGAGCCTCCCGAACCGAACGACCAAGAGATCGAGGCGACATTGACCACGGTGGACTGCATCAATGCTTGCCGGTTTGAAGAGATCTTAGGCAATGTCAGCGAGCTTCCTGTGGAGAGCTTGAAGTCCTTGACACTATCTCTGCTAGCGCATCTACCGGAGCACGACAGTCCTCGCGTCATAGCAGTGAAGCCAGAACTGCCTGCGCCGACTCCAATCCGGCCCAACGGCACTAAAATCGCTGGTTCGGAAGCACCTGGCTACGACCCTGCTGTCGTCTATGTCCTTGAGCTGGCCACAATACTGGCATTGAGGGACGAAGAGACTATTACTGCATTGGGTTCGGATGTTGCGGGAGCTCTTCAGGCCGTCATAGCAGACGCTGACAGACTACACCCTGTTGCTCTGAGCCGGACTGTATTCTACTTGTTGGCACTTCTTCGAGCAAGCAACGATCATGGCTACATCAGAGCGCCTGTTGTGCTGCATGCTATCTCAAGCTTCCGGGACGGCCTACTCAGGCAGTGTGCTCAGCCAATCCTCAAAGGTCTTTATGGATGCATGAGTGGACCGGCACAGCTGAAGACTGAGATGGCTGGGTCGCCTGACTTCTGGTCCGTCTTACACACGCTTCAGCCAGTCCCAGAAGCTTCGAGTCTTGCTTTCCAGATCACAGAGTCTATCGCGGATCCTTCCAGTTCGGCGATCACAGCCGACAACTACGAAGCAGCTGTCTCATTGCTCAATGCTTTCGCAACAGCAGGTAGCGTTGGTGCGCGGGATGAGCAGAAGAGAGAGCAGGCTCCACGGCGTGGGCAACAGCCGTCCGCGCCGGAGAAAAGGCCCAAGAAGAACGAGGCTGTTGTTCGCGCCACCAGAGCATTGGTACTGGTCTCGCAGTTGGCCAGCCGTGTCCCATTTCTAATCGAGCAGTCGCACCTCGAAACCAATGAGGCATGGCGCGCGTACTGGTCGCCAGTCTTCCGATGCCTCGCCACTCAAGGATGCAATCCTTGTCGAGAGGTTCGTCACCAAGCACTCAGCTCACTACAGCGGTGTCTACTGTCCAAGGAGCTAGCGTCGCCAGAACATACCGAGTGGACCAACATCTTCGGCGAGGTACTCTTTCCACTCATCAACCAACTGCTGAAGCCCGAAGTGTACCAGACCGATCCACAAGGCATGAGCGAGACCCGCGTTCAAGCTGCCCAGCTACTGTGCAAAATCTTCTTGCACTACCTAGTCATGCTGAGTGAATGGGAAGGTGTCCTAGATTTATGGGTCAAGATCCTCGTCATCATGGATCGTCTCATGAACAGCGGGCAGAACGATATGCTGGTGGAAGCTGTCCCGGAGTCGCTGAAGAACATACTTCTAGTGATGAGCAGTGGCGGCTACCTTGTCCCACCTTCGGACGAATCTCAGGAGCAGACAGAGCAGCAACAGCAATTGTGGAGTGAGACGTGGACGAGGCTGGAGCGCTTCTTGCCCGGTCTGATGCCTGAGCTGTTTCCTGGGGAATCGAACAAGCCCAAGCAGCCTGTACGACCAACCGAGGAAGCAACTCCTGCGGCCAACGGTGACCACGAGCCAACGAACCAGCTACCCGAGAGACCAGCCTCGACGGTTGCTGAACCACAGGCCGCTTGAGACGAGGTAGTGCTCGAAAAGCAAATGTTGTACAGTATCTTGGCATAGCGTAGGCGCACTCGGCCATTAGAGAGTTAGTGTAGCATATTGAACTGTCTTGGCCAGAGCCTAAGATCATATGTCCTCCCGGTGCAAGATCTGCCGCCCTTGAATTTCTTCGCTCCCTCATTCCTCTCATCACGTCGGTTCCAGGTTATTACTATTCTGTAACGTCGTTCTTGTGTATGCTATGATACACATTAGTCCATCCTGAGTCTGGATATTGCCCTCCTTTCACAAAGCGCTTGTGTTGTCATCATTGCAAGATGTCGTCTATTCCTACAACGCGCCTCCTCTTTCTCGGTGATGTCTGGTCTCCATCGTCATCCTCGTCAGAGGCTGTGACTTGCTGCGACCTGCTTCCTTCGGGTATGCTGCTAGAAGGCCCAGATTGGTCGAGAGTGGAGCTGTGCAGCGGCGGGAGATGAATCGGTGACTGAAGAGATCCGTCCGGCTGCCGAGCGGCTGGTCCACCCATGTATGCTGAACTTGCTCTCGGCGGCTCGGCCATTGATCGGGGGCCTGGCGACGGCGGTGGAAGCTGCTGAGTCGAAGGCAGGGTTGTATAGGGAGTATATGGGCTGGCCATCTGTGGTGGTACATATGCTCCCATAGGTGGGCTTCGTCCGAACACGCTCATCTCTGGCGGTGGAAACAAGCCGACGTTCGTCCCTGGAAAGTGCGGTATTGGTGGAGGTGGAGGCAGTCCTGCCTGCCGCCGTCCCGGGAAAGGCTCATTCCTCATCGCGGTAGGTGAACGCTGGGTCGGTGTTGGCGAAGGTATGGTAACGGAAGGACGAAAACTAGGCAGCGTCACCACGATGAAGTATATGCCCGCTTTCGCTAGTCTGACGCGGGCAGGAAATAGCTCTGCTGGTGCGCCCGGCTGGTTGCGTGTCCAAGTATAGGTGCGATCCGAGAAGGACCGCGAGAGCCTATCGACGTCACCTTCGGAGACCGGTTGCAATGGATCAACACCAGATTCCAGTATCGGTGCCATGTAAGCCGGCTCGACTGCCTCTCGCTCAGCTCGAAGACGATCGCGAATCGAGTGAAAATCCTCTCCGTCTGCTTGTGCTGCAAAGTTGCTTAGATGTTGTCCAGCCAGATCTCGACCACCCGTCAATATCGTTTGGAATGGCGCGTTGGCCCGGATGACCCGAAAGTCGAGATCGAAATATGCGGTAGGTACCTCCGAGGGCGCCAGCTCTCGTTGCACAGATGGGAACATTGATGGTGGTGGCATCATTCCTCCGGTCGGCGCGAACATTGGAGTGGCCATACCCGAACCTGACGAGCCTTCGCTAGCCTGTGACCTCAACGAGCGGAGAGACTCGGTCCGACGATGTTTTGTCCCGGCAATCGGTCTTGCGATCGAAGGGTCGGCCGGTGGTTGCGTCGATGGTCCTGCTACCGGCTCCGGGATCATCTGCTCGACCGGGAAGTTGCCTTCTTCACGTAGTCTTGGCCGCCCGCGCTTCTTGTGTTGAACATCATAGCAAGTATCCTAAATCTGGTCAGCTTGCTGGCAGAAGTGTGTCGATCTAAATTGTTGGAAGAAGGAACTTACTTGCTTGCCAGAGGCTACACACCTGGTACACGGGCGTTGTACGTCGCAGCTAAGGTGTGCTCGCTTGCAGTTGACACACGCAGAGGCCACATGAACCTTGGATTTCCGTGCAGGGCGGGTCGCCGAGGGACCAGCTGTTGTGCCGGCTGAACTTGACACTAAGCCTCCGACGGTCGAAGAGTCACTATGAAAGCCGGTGAATGTGGGAGCGGCAGCCTGGTAAGCTCCAGGCTGGGGGGAGGAGGCCGATCGATATGGATCGCTGGCCGGGTAGGAGGGCGATCCGTACGCAGGCAATTGCGGTGGTGGGAATGTAAAGAGCGAGGCGAAAGACGCCACAGCTGCAGATGTCATGGGAACGCTGGGAGCAGAGCTACCAATACTGGCTCGAGAAGGCTGTGAAGGTTGTCGATGCGGCGAGGGCGGATCGGACATCGGTGGTGAAGGGTAGTTTGCGGCTGTCTGACCGGCCGTTGGCCACACAGAGTCGAATTTGCGCTTTAGTGATCGCGTGCACTCCGACGAGTGATTTTGCTTGCACGAGAGAGTAGCAACCTGTTCAAGCGCCTTCTCCGTACTCATTGCTTCCTCCCCTCGACAGTGATGGTACAGTGCCTAGATATGATCGAAGTAGTGGCTGCGCGACTTGCCAACTAAAGTATTCATCTCACGTTCAACATGAGATCGTGTTGACTGTTCGTTCTGGAGTTCGAGTACTGATCCGGTAGCCACCAGTGACGCCGCCGGTCAAGTCGTCGTATGCAGAACCGATTTGGTAAAGTCCAGGTTGCTCAACATTCGATGCGCCTGAAATGTAATGCTAAGAAAAGAGTATGTTAGGCCAGCTGGTGCAATAAACCGAATTCCGCTCCGTGTAAAAGACCACTCGGTGTTGTGCGTTCAAGAGTAGTAGAAAGAGCGCATCCCAGAATACAGTGGTTGCAGTAGTAAAGTGTCCGGCACAGATCTGTTGCATCCGAATCATGCGGGATGGAAGGCGTACATGTCCCGGAAAGCTTGGGCAGACTCAGAAATAGAGTAGAAGCCTGAAGCCATTAAAGTCGTTGCGAAGCCACAGTCGCACTGATCTACAAACCGTCAATACGATAAAGGCGGCAGGCCTGGTATCGTGGCTGGTGCATTCCCTGCGTAAGGATATCCGTTAGGGCACTAACAAACACGAAGACTCCTTCGCTACACAACAGGTAGGCGGGTGGCGAAATGTCTCAAATCATCAATTGGCCTCCCCAAGATTGCGCGGGTATGAGCAGCGCTGGACAATCCGAATTCATGTCATCTGCGCTTCAACACTCCAATCACGTTAGTGTCCAATACGGCCGCGAGTCCGCCTTTCATAAGAGGTGTTCCTAGTTGCAGATCCTGCGGGACATTTCGAGATCCTCAGGCGTTGGATTTCGTGGCTGATGTGGCATGTTGCCTTGATAGTGCCGGACCGCATCATCTATCTCATCGCTGGCAGTTCGTAATTGGCTTTACATCCTCACGCGAAGCCAGTCTCTATGGAAGGTTTCGCCCTGGCTCAGAGTAAGTTTGCAGCCCCTACTCGAGCCCAAGCCCGAGGTGCTGGGGATCGGTGCCTGTAATGATGACCGTGGAGTAGTCTAAGTCAATGCTAATGCGGACCCACGCCAGCTTGGTGCCCGCTCCGTGCATGCAGTGGGGTCCATGCGGCAAAGCAGTAGCGGCCCTCGACGTCAACGACAGCCTTCTACTTGTCCATGGAGAGCTTATGGGATCGTCCATCTGTTGCGGGACGAGATTTCCGAAGCACTACGGAGATCGTAAGGATTAGATGCATGCGATTGAGGAGCCGAAGGCAGCTGAAGTCCGAAGCCTCCCCCAAGCCCTGCAGAGCGTAGGATGCATGTAGGGATGACGGGCGTGATCCCGAGACATCGTCTGCCAACGAGGTGCGTAGATGCAAGATCATCGTATTCAAATTGGAAGTGTGGGATGCTTCGGGCATGGGTGCTGGACATTGACAGCCTCATGAGAGGTGACGTTCAGTCGGAGAGTCGGAGAGATCGCTGCCGCGAACTCTAAATCTACCGTACCCCAGTCTAGCTCATCTGATCCGCACATCGACATCTTTCTTTTGGATGTGGAAAAGGGCATCATCCGGAGCTCGAAGACCACATTGCTTGGAAGTCTTGCTATACACGTCAGGAACGCTGTTATCTCGACTGTCAATACAAGAAATCTAAGCGATCCGATACCCCCCGCGACCATTGACCGTTGGCAACCATCGACCGTCGTGGCTAAATATATTCTCCGAAACCAAGATTGGAATACGAAGTGCTTGACGCGATGCGGCTCAACAGCAGACGCCTTCGCGGCGGGGATCTGCCCCCATCGAAGTGTCGTCGGCAAATTTGTTGCGTGCTCTCCGATGCGGCTGGAAAGTCAGTGCGGAACATATCGTGCACGTGCTCAGTATTGGACAGAGTATTGCTATTTCCGGATCTGTCAACGAACTTCATCTTCGCCAGGTTCGCCTGCGTAGATCTGCCTATCCTAGACTCTAGCAACTTACTAACCGAGTCTTCAATCTGGTTTTATGGTGCGATTCTTGGAACAGGGTCTCACCGAGATGCAGGTACGAGTCGAACAAACATCCTTGTCGACTTCGGACGATTGACAGTTTGTGTGGGCCCCGAAAGTGAACTGTTGGCCCTCTTTCACTTCTTTCGCCTCCACATCGTTATAAACATCAACCAAGTATGAAGCAACATATGAACGGTGCCTCGATCGGTCCTGCCCAAACTGATGCAGATCAACGCTATCAGCAACCGTACATGTAGGAGAGCAAAAGTTATTCGCCGATATTGGATGAGGGACAACTTGTATCGACACTGGATTGTTGGTCCTCTTCCAGCTTCACATTGCTATCACGTTGATCAACTTTAAAGCAACGTGAGCACTGTGCCTCGACCGCCGAACCCGTGCAAATCAACGCAATCATGGTATTCGTCAATACAAACCACTGGAGATGCCAACACGAAAACAGTGCCATCCAGCTTGGCAACTCTTGAAACGGGTCTTGTACTTAACGACTGTCCACCTCATCGAACATAGTCCATGATCAATGTCGATTCCTCGACAGCTGTAGGCAAACCCGTTTGCCGAACATTCAACTCCCCATCTCGCGCAGACTACGCCCCTAGATATCATCTCTCCCAATGTCCACACAGGAAGAGCAGACCATCAGCCTCATTTCTTAGGTTACAACAACGTCTGAATCAAAGACCTCAAGATCGTTAACGCACACGTCTTTGACTGATGTTTGGTAGTGCTTTTGAGGATCAACGAGCCAACGCACATATCCTCAATCGCGGTTTGGCAGTCCCGTCGAAGATCGAAGAGCCAAACCCCAATGTCTACTAAAAAATGCCCAGGGAAAGGACGAAAACGTTCATACCACAGACATGAAAACTGCCGAATTCCGTACAGAAATCGTTCGAGTGTGGGACGCAGGGTTCAAGCAAGGCTATCCGCACGGTGTATTTGGGTAGGCGTCATTCACACTTGAGGATCCATTTCGGTGTACTCGTTCAATGTTTTATTTGGTATGATCAGAGAACATCTGGCTGACCCGACTGTTGTATGCGACCGCACCATGCGCACGACTCCCCAAACCTCACACGATCGCGAGCGATAGGTTTCGATAGAAAGCACGCAGAGCATCGAGCGAAGCAGGTACGAAATACACACACGTCGGCTGCGCAGCATGCCATAACAGCATGTCGTACATCCTCCAACACCTACGATCGACGACTCGGCCGCGCATTCTTCTCCCTCCTCTTCATCTGCCCCCTGCGCAACTTCCTCACATCATCCACCCCCCTCAACTCCCCCTTCCCCTTTCCCCCTCCTCTCCCTCCTCTCCCTCCCGAACTCCCCCCCTTCGCCACCGCCCTCTCCTCCGCCTCCTTAACCCTCTTCTTCCGCTTCTCAAAATCATCCCTATACCGATCCGCCCCCTTCGGCATCCTCTCCTGCGTATGCTTCCCCCGCTTCCCCCCCATCCCCTCAGCCCCCCCTGCCAAACCGTGTTTCTGCCACGTCCCCGCCTTCTCCAGCTCCCCTACCTTCGGCAACCTGCTAACTTTATTCGCTTTGCGCCAAGCATCAAACCGTCCACTTCTGAAACTCGCCGGAAGTTTCTGGCCAGACTCGCCACGAATCATCTTCGTATTCGTCTTACTGCCGTCCTCGTCGTGGGCACGGGAAACGTACTTCCGCCCCTTTTTGTCCCAGCGCAGCCCTTTGGAGCGCGAGGGCTCGGCGAAAGATTTGCTTTCGTCGTTCGTGAGGTCCATAGTTGCGGTGGCCGCGGCGGTGATGAAATTATTGGAGACGGCGCCGGGAACGCCGCCGGAGGCGACGCCGTAGCCGCGGTCTTCGGCTATGTTCATTGTGGTTGGGTTGTAGGCCATGAAGTGCTCGGAGTCTTGCCAGGAGGATTTCTTGTTGGGGGGCTGGGAGAAGGTGAGGTCGAGTTCGGCGTCGGAGGCTTCGTCCATGTCTACGTCGGGGCGGGTGAGGATGAGTTGGTCGTCGTCGGAGTCCATGTCGATGTCGTTGAGGGCTGATGCGTCTCCGTGCGTCGGTTCTATTCCTTCGACGTCGTTGGTTTCCTGTGCGACTCGACTCTTCGGTTCAATCTTCGCTCTGCGCTTCTTCATGATGTCCGCGGCAGTGTTGCTAGCCCCCTTCTTCCCAATCTCGAACACAGTTTCCTGCGGTCTGAAACCGCTCACTCGCGCAAGCATATCCAGGCGCGCTTGCTCCGCACTCGCGCCCTCGTCTGGATCGAACAACATATTAGTGCCCTTCGCCGTCTCACTTTTTACGAGCTGCTTCGCACGCTTCACGCTTTCCGCAGACGCCGAGTTGCGAGTCCGCAAGTACTGCTTCTCGCCTTTGCCAGCAACTTCGCGCGTCGAGATCAGATCATCGTCATCCTCAATCACCTTGCCGACTTCCTCCGTAAAGCGCTCCACCTTATCTCGGATCATTGAACCCACCACGATGTTGTCTTTGAACATTCCATCCTCCTTCCGCACGCGTCCAACGACAAGTTTCTTGCTCAAGAACAGCTGCAGGTCCAACAAATACGCCAAATCGTGCTCAGCGATCAAGCTGTAACTCCACCCGGCCCTGCCAGCTCTCGCGGTGCGGCCAACTCGATGAACAAAGATTTTCGGCTGGGATGGGAAGTCGTAGTTGATGACGTTTGCGAGGACCGGGATATCCAGACCACGAGCAGCGACATCTGTGACCACGAGGATATTCGTCATGCCGGTTCTGAACTCCTCAACTTGCATCTTACGGGCTGTTTGATCTAGCGACCCGTACACGTAGGAGGTAGCGAAGCCCAGAGCTTTGAGCAGGCCGGCAAGATATTCAACGTGGTGCTTGGTAGATGCGAACACCACCGTTGAATGTGGCGATGGCGTCTCACCGTGTGCTGGGCCGTCTGGACCACGCTTTCGCTTTTTGCCATTCGTAGGCTTAGGTTCCTGGGCTTTCCGAGCTGCTTCGGTGATACCGGCAGGCATTTTGATCACATCTTGCAAAAGATGCAGTAGAGCGCCTTCCTTCTCGGCTCTCTTCACGGTGAAGAACGCACTCTGTAGCTCAGGCGCCATCTTGCTCTCGGCATCCAGACGAATGAGCTTTGGATCTTGCAGGCCAGCTCTTGCGAACTCCACGAGTGACTTGGGCAGCGTTGCAGAGAACAGCAGTGTCTGGCGGGATGGAGGCAACGAGTGCATGATCTCAAACAGCTGCGCCGCGAACCCCATCTCGAACAATCGGTCTGCCTCGTCGAATACAACATACCTCACGCTTGAGAGCTCGAGTCGCATCTCGACCTTCAAATGTTCGAACCGCCCAGGTGTGGCGATAATAATGTCCGGGTTGCTCGCCATACTGCTGAACTGATCCTCCAGACTATCTCCACCCACCAGAAGCGTCGTCCGCAAGTCCGTCCCCCTACTCATCTCCTTCACCACCTTCAACGTCTGCAAAGCCAGCTCCCTCGAAGGCGACAGAATCGCAGCCCTCGCGCCAACCTTGGCCGAATGCGACTTCAGCTTCTCAATCATCGGTATCACAAACGCCGCCGTCTTTCCCGACCCCGTCCTAGCCATGCCAACCACATCCTGTCCATCCAAAATCATCGGTATCGTCTTCCTCTGAATCGGTGTAGGCGCTGTAAAGCCCTTTTTCATAATCGCCTTCATTACAATCGCACTTAGTCCCATTGACTGAAATGCGCCGCCCTTCTTTGCGGGTTTGCCATCGCCCTTGCGATTGACCGCCGCTTGTGTCGCTGCGATGAACGCCTCGTCCTCGTCTCCATCGCTGGCTTCGTCTTGCAGACTCTCATCGTCGTCTGAAGCTGCTTCGCTGTCCGATACGTCGCCCAAGCCTTTTCGAGAGAGGCTGCGTGATATGTCGACCTCGTTCTCCGAGAGCGCGGGGGACACTGCTCGATGCATCGTTGGTTCGTGCTGAAGTCGTTGTCTTGACCGAACATTGAAGTTGTAACTTTTCCGAGATATCTCTTGGCGAGAGCGGACGATGGCCGCACTTTCGCTGGACCCCTCTACGCGTGCCTAAACGCGTCTCGAACAAGAAATACTGGACTTCATCTTGTCTTGCACCACAACATCTTCAACAATCCTCGACAGCTGGACAGCAGCTCAAGCGTCATACACCATGGGTTCGTCCACTGTTCGTAGCGCCCCACTTGCCACAACACTACTAACAGGCTCACAGACTACGGCTACACAACCACCTACACCTCCGCCGGCAACCAAGACGGCGGCGGTTTCCTTCCCGGCTCCCAAAACGCTGGCGACTCTGGTGGTGCGAAGGTACGCTCCATCCCTACTCCCCCTCCATCTAAAACGCTCTAATCTTTTTTCTAGCGCAAATTCGGCACCGACACCCTCCGCCCCGTCACGATCCACCAACTCATCTCCGCCCACCACCCCTCCCCGGACGCCGAACACTTCATCATCGACAACAGCGAAGCGACACAAGTAACCTTCATCGGGCAAATCCGCAACATCAGCACCCAAACCACCAACGTCACGTACAAACTCGATGACGGGACGGGGATTATTGAGGTCAAGATGTGGAAGGATATGGACCAAGACACCAACGACTCCGCCCCAGGCAAGCCAGCGTTAGTGGAACAGGGCTACGCGCGGGTGTGGGGACGGTTGAAGGCATTTGCGAATAAACGCCATGTCGGCGCGCAGATCATTCGGCCCGTGGGGGATTTGAACGAGGTGCAGTATCACCTCCTCGAGGCCACCGCGGTCCACCTGCATTTCTCGAAGGGGCCGCTCGATAACGGCCAAACCAAACCAGGCGCCAACGGGGCGAGCGCAGCGAGCAATACCAACGGTATCGACAGCGGTTACGGCGGCACCTCTGGTGGGGCAGGAGGCATGCAAATCCCCGCCAACCTCTCCTCCCGCGCGAAGAAAGTGCTCTCCTGCATACAAAACGCCCAGCAATCCCAAGAAGGGCTGCACATCCAGCAGATCGCGACACAGATCCCGATGGATGTGGGTGAGGTGCAGAAGGCGGGGGACGAGCTGCAGAACAACGGGTTGATTTACACGACTGTTGATGATAACACTTGGGCGTTGTTGGATGTGTGAGAGACCACCACGATGGGGAGAAAGGTGATGATTATGGGGACAAGAAGGAATGCAAGAACGAAAGAAAAGGCAAGGTCTGTGAGACGAGTGATGGGCTCGCGAGGGGCATAACCCAAGCACTCGCGGTGACACCTGCAACAGATCGAAGACGACTCAACACCAAACGACGATGTGGAAAGATGATGCAGTGAGAATGGCCGATGCAGCAGCCAAGCGCGAAGACGATATGAAGACACAGCAGGGCACACAGTGATGTACAGCGACTGTGTCATGAATCTATCAAAGCACACGAAAGCTTTCTTCTTTCCATCCCTTTCCATTCCATCCCTTTCCACTCCCTCCCTTCTTCGCATTCAACCCAACAATTCAACATCCAACCCAATACTCCGCATAAACAAATTCACCTCCCCCATCTTGCGCTCCCCCACTCCGTTAGGAGCCCCGCCAGGGGTACCTCCAGGCCGAGCACCACCCATGCTCTCCGCAGCCATCAAACTCTTCGCCACCCCCACGGTCTCCATCACCCTCTCCTTCACCCCCAACACCAGCCTCTGCTGCTGCTCCGGACTAGCGCCCACACCCATAGCCGCCAGGAACTGCCACACGTAGACATCGTCTGCGGCGGAAACATTCGTGTCGGTTGGGAAGATATGGGGCAGAGTCGGCTCGATGAGGTCGAAGAGGCGGGAGTAGAGGTTGCTCCACTGCTGTTTATCGTCGTCGGCTCCGCTGCTCCCTACGATCGCGCCTGACGGTAAAGATTGCGAGACGAGCTCCGCGCGGCTAATGAGCATGGTGAGGATACTCACGCCCACCTTCGTACGTAGGATGGTTTGAACATGCACCCTATCAATCACCAACCCGAGCATTCCCACGAGGATGCCGAGGGTAGTTTCGTTGACGTAGGAGAACAACGGCGGCATTACGGCTTGAGAGAAGAGCTCGACCTCGTCCTTCACCTTTCCAGGCAGAGGAGTGTTGTCGGCGGGCGGATAAGCGTCGCGCACCACATCGAGCGAGTCGAGGTGGATGACGATGAGGGTGAGCATGGTGAGGCGCTGTTGCTCTTCGAGGTGGCGGAAGAGGCGGGGGATGGCTTTTTTGCCTTTAGGGTGGGAGAGGATTGAGATGAAGGGGTGGGGTTGGGTTGGGCTGGAAGAGGAACATATGTTAGTGAAAGGGGGAAAGAGGGGGTGGGGAGGGTAGGGCTTACGCAGGCTGAATGGGCTCCATGACTTTTGTCGCTTCCCACAGTTGTTGGTTAAGTGCCTGCATCTCGCTGCGCCAGCGGATATGGCGTTCGATTTCGTCTGGCGGGCTGTCTTCTTGCGGTGGTCGAGGCATGTGTCGTTCGTGGTCCTCGAGTTTCATTAGAGTGGAGTAGAGGTGTTCGATGTCTCGCAATGCGGCTTTTCGATCGGCGACTGTGGTGTGACGCGGAGGTCGCACTCTGCTCTCCGAATCCGCACGCTTGAGATTAAGAAGCGGGCGTGGAGTCTTAGAGTTGCTAAACGCAATCTTGCCGAGCGAGCCTTCGACGACGAGACTCTTGTTCTTTGGTCGTGCTTTGGCAGCTTCCACAGCGCGAGCGACTTGCTGCTCCATGCGCTGGACGTGGTTGTCGCCACCTCTGAGTTGACCTCGATTCCGTCCGAAGCCGTAGCGGCTGCCAGTTTGGAAGAGATAGGTCTGCGCAAATTGGTTCAATGGCTGACCCGGACCGCTTCTGGGTGGTCCGCGAATCTGAGCGTAGACCTGGTAGTAGAAGTCTTCGGCCAGCTGCTCTTCGCTTCCCGGTTCATTGTCTACACCTCCAGTGGCGGTAAGCAATTGCTGCAGCTGGATACGAGTGATGAAGTTCTTGTCTTGTGGTGTCATCAAGCCGTTGTTCTTGCTGAGCAGATAGATCTTGTGGTTGCGCTTAGCACGTTTCGCTTCTTCGGCAAGATATGCTTCACGCTCGTCGGTCGACATATTCATCATCTGCTGCGCTTGGGTGATCGGTGGGCCGTTGTAAGACGGTCCGCGGTTATGCGAGACCGGTTGCATTGGTCCACGATGTCCTTGCGGAGGCTGCACTGGTGGTGCGCCCATTGGCATTTGCAGCGGTTGCTGCTGCTGAGTTGGGTAAGGAGGCTGGCCATGGAAGTCCTGCGATTGAGGTCGTTGCTGTGGACTGTGTTGTCTTTGCAAGATCTGCGGTGCTCGCGTGTTCTGTTCGGGCATTGGCTGCTGTGGTGGTGGTTGTTGTTGTGCCTGCTGCTGCTGCTGTGGTCGCTGCAAGATCTGCACAGGTGGTCGTGTCTGTTCTAGTGGAGCGACTGCTGGACTGGGCGTGCCTACACCAAGCATATCCCTCAATCCCTGACTTTGCCTATCGACATTCTCCACTGGTGGTGTCGGCTTGGTCTGCGACCGCATCATAGCCTCCACCTCCTCCACGCTCATCATCTTGCGCGCCGAGCTGTCCGGCCTCGCCTGTGGCTCTGCGGGCTTCTTGCTGCTGCTCAGCTTACCCCAGATCGACGCATCCGCCTCCAGCTTTGGGATGTATTCTGGCTCCTTGTACGCCTCATACCCGGTCTTCTTGGGTCGTGCTGGCTGGGCATACTGCATTGGTTGCCGAGCATGATGCAGCACCTGCTCCTCCAATAAATCGTCCCTCACGCGTGCCGTCTGACCAGCAAAGTCGAAGTCCTTGCCGACCTCTTGCCTCGTAACTGGCTCTTCGCCGCCGAAGGTGTCGTCATTGAAGGTATCTCCCGACTCGTCGAGCTTTAAGCCCAAGCCGTCGTAGGTGTCTTCGAAGTCGAGTGTCTCTCCGTTGCCAGCGTCTTCTCTCCTCAGTCCGCCGAATGGGTCGTGCTGCTGAAACATGCTCTGCTGTTGGCTCGACTGTCCCGGCTTGTCTCGTGGGAGCGACGTGTCGAAGCCGAAGAACGACATGACTGCTGAAGCGAATGGATGTGGATGTTCTCGCTGTTGTTACTCCATCCACGTAGAAATGATAACGCTGTTGTAGTGTGGTTGAAGGTAGTGTTTCTTTTCAAGCTTCAGATGTATTTGTTGGTTGACGTTCGCACCTTCCTCACCAGCCACAGCACGAATTGACAAGCTTCCTAGCGGCGGGTGGATCCCTGTCACGCCACAGGCGGCATCGATGGCCCCTGGCGTCCACGTCAACCTGTCGGGATCGCGGGTGAGAGAAGTTGACGCGGCCAGGATAATCTTGATCGTGACAGCCAACGTTCCGCCGTGCAACCCAAACCGTATCCCTTTCTTCACCAAACTCTGGCCTTTTCTGGACTTCCACTTGGACCTTCACTCACCCGCCCAGTCGCTCATTACAGAAACACGCGAAACAGAGTTGCTGGTATTGGATTCGACCAAGTCACTGCGGCTGCGCAAGACATTCGAGAGGGACAACAATCGCGAGACAGACACGAAGACATCCCTTGGACGAGCAGAGCGAAAGCAAGCAGACGCTGAGCGGACAACTTCTCCCCCCAGAGACGCCGACATGGCGGGCTCAACGCGATACATCCGATACATCCTGCTGGCCTTTGTGGCATTGGTCGTCATCTTCTTCATATCCTCATCCTCCTCGAGCACAGTCGGCAATGGCGTCAAGTCCGCGACAGACCTCCTAAAAAAGCAAGGCTCACTATACAAAGGCTCCCACTCCACCCCAGACAAACCCTCCCGACCCGCAACACCACCCCCAAGCTTCGGCAGCGATGAAAAACTCCCCCTCGCCGACGCCCCAGAAGTCCTCGGCAACCCCCCCAAACTCTCCCACGAATCCCCTCCCGAGCCCATGCACAGCGGCAGCCCCAACTCCAACTCCACCTCCCACACCTCCCACACCTCCCCCAACCCTGCCGCCAGTGGCCCTCACAAACTCGGCACAGACGGCCAATCCTTCATCCACTCCCCCACCGCCCCGGGCACCCGCATGAACGCCACCTTCGTAACCCTCGCCCGCAACTCCGACGTCTGGGAAATCTCCCGCAGCATCCGGCAAGTCGAGGACCGCTTCAACCGCAACTACAACTACGACTGGGTCTTCCTCAACGACGACGACTTCGACGAAACGTTCAAAAAGGTCACCACCACCCTCACCTCGGGTCGCGCGCGGTACGGAAAAATTGGCGAAGACCACTGGGGCTTCCCCTCCTGGATCGACCAAGAAAAAGCCGCCACAGTCCGCGAGCAGATGCGCGAGAAGAAGATCATCTACGGCGACAGCATCTCCTACCGCCACATGTGCCGCTACGAATCCGGGTTCTTCTTCCGACATCCCTTGATGATGGAGTACGAGTACTACTGGCGCGTGGAACCGAGCATAGAACTCTTCTGCGACATCTCCTACGACCCGTTCAAATTCATGGCCGACAACGGGAAAAAATACTCCTTCGTCCTCTCCCTCTACGAATACCGCGAAACCATCCCCACCCTCTGGGACAGCGTCAAGAACTTCACGCAACACTTCCCCCAGCACATCGCCAAAGACAACTCGCTGTGGTGGATCTCCGAAGACGAGGGGAAGACGTACAACAACTGCCATTTCTGGTCCAACTTCGAGATCGGGTCGCTGGAATGGCTGCGCAGCGACGCCTACATCGACTACTTCTCCCACTTGGACCAGGACGGCGGGTTCTTCTACGAGCGGTGGGGGGACGCGCCGGTGCATTCGATTGCCGCGGCGTTGATGTTGCCGAAGGAGGAGATTCATTTCTTTAATGATATCGCGTATTATCATGTGCCGTTTACGCATTGTCCGACGGGGGAGGAGACGCGGTTGGATTTGAAGTGTCATTGTGATCCCGGGCATAATTTTGATTGGAATGGGTATTCTTGTGCGTATACTTCCTACACCCCCTTGGACAGGGAACGAGGAGCAGTTGCTAATGTGGTTTTGGGGCAGGTCTCGCACGCTGGTACGATATGAACGAGTGGACGAAGCCGGAGGGGTGGGAGCAGGAGCAGTGACTGCAGGGTCGTAGGCGCAGGTGGCCTTGGGCTGTCGTCCTTGTCGCCGCTCTTGGCACGGTACTCGCGGTTTTGGTCGCTCTGCTCATGCTGCGGCCTTGCTTGGCTCTGTGGCGGCGACTCCGTTGGGGTACCGTAGCGAGGTATGCGGACGAGAGGGCGCGACACGCGAAGAGAGGACGGGAGAGGACGGTGAGCGGGCGTGGGTTGAGGGGGATGGAGAAAGTTGCGCTGGGGTAGGACTCCGGCGTGGCGGATCTTCTGGCTGTCCAGAGCCAGGAGCGGTGTGTGTGTTTGCAAAGCATGCTTGTTGGTATGTTACACTTGGGAGCATTTGCACGAGCAGCGACTTGACGCATGATCGAGAGCGAGAAGGAAAAGGCAGGTCCGGGTCCTTCTGATATGACGGTTGTACATATAGCACTTAGCATGGCCATTGGAGTTTGCTGTTTGCGGTATTCGAACGATGGCACTACACATCTTAGATTGATCGTAAGAAGTCTATCGAAGATTTCCTACTTTTACAGGGAAGAGAGCGGAGCAGTGCTTGACTGAACAACGCCGAAAGGACGTCGCACTCGCTATCCTCTTCCTCCAGTCTCGTGCCAGATACAGCTTCGTGCGAGAGACATTTCTGAAAATCTCAATCAGCGGTTAGTACGATATGGCGCTCCGTGTGATCATTGTTGCATCGATTTTGTTTCACACGCAGGTTCTCGTCCACTGGTCGATCACGAAGGCGTGGTGGTTGTTGAATTTCTCCTTTCGGACCGCCTGCTTATACTTTCGCCCATCATACTGCTGCCTGGGGTTGCTGATGTCACCACGGACAGTCGAGCTCGTTTGAAGACCTCTCAGAGGTGCTGATATAAGTATATCTTCGCTTCAAGAAGCGGGCGGCTGCCGAAGCCATGACGCGGCATTTCTCCATTCGGAGTTCGATTTCGAACTTGCCGAGCGAATGTTGCGATGGACACTTCTGCTCGGGACGACGGGCGCATTTCATTGAAGATAGACTTCACTTCGCAATCCCTTCCTCTTTCACGCCTCTCATCCGAGATACGTCGCATTTGTTTTGCCCTGATCCTGTTGCTGTTCTGTGGGGGCGCAAGACAAAGTAGGGCTGGAAGGAAGTTACGAAGTTACGAGCAAACGAGCCCTAAGTCGAGCGAACGTCCAAGGAATGGATGCTGCGGGTGAGTTACATCCTGTCCAATGCCCCTGCTATGCTGTAGCTGTGGGAAGATGCCCGGGTTTCGGTGTCTGCCCTAAGATACACATCGATGCGGACCGGAGATTTCTCTTGAACGTGGCTTGAGCTAATCGTGTGCTTGCGCAGTGGTGTCGACGTACCAGTTTGGCGCTGGCGAGGGCTCGCAGGATGTTACTTTCGCGGTACCCGCACCGCGCATGGCAGCAGGGAAGCGACGGCGAGTGGAGGCGTCTGATGACTACGCCCGCGCCGCTGGTGGATTTCAAGGTGCAGCAGATGTGGGACAGCATCAGCACCAGCAGTCAGGCCAGCCGCCGTACGGCTCCTCAGGATTTGTCGGCGCGTTTGCTCATTCGCGCTCTATCGACTACCCAACGGCTGCCGCGGGTAGTGGACTCGCTACTACCGCAGTAGGAAGTGTGAACGAGGGCTTGGAGCCGAGGAGTGAGTGGCAGACTACTGTGGGCATGTCCTCTGCATCCCCGTACCCCGATGTTGCGTCATACTCGCAGCAACCCTATTTCTTCCAGCAGACGCATCCGAGTACGTATAACTCGCCATGGCCGCCGGGCGAGAGTGCTCTGATGGACACCACCGCGGATAGCTATTCTGGTGCCGCTGCCGCTGGACCTCAGATGCCTTACTTCCCTCCTCGGTCCAGGGCGGAAGCTGATGATGTGGGGTATGAGATTGCTCCTGCGCAGCAACAGCATCTTGAGCAGATCTATGGGCAAGACAGTGCTACTGTTCCACCGTTCACTTACGCGTCTGGCAATGAGAATGGAGTACCGCGAAGTGATGTGCCGCCTCAGGCTTCGGCGTTCTTGTATGAGGATGCCAGCATGCACTTGAAGGTACAGAGCTTGCCTGTACTGGAGAACTTGGTGAGTAGAGTATGCTCTGCCTATGACCATCGTCTGATGCTTGCTACTCCCAGGCCACCCAACTCATCCACACCATCGCAAAGGCCAGCTTCCCGCAGATCCAGGAAATCATGCACAACACCGATGACGAAGAAAGCCAAGCCTACACGACGCTGAAGAACCTCTTCGACCAAACACGGAAAGTCTACAGCCGCGAAACGCCCTTCATCGACGCCATCGCCATCCAGATGTTCCAACCTAACCAACAGGAAACCATCCGCAAAGCGAACATCGCCACCTTCCTCTCTAGCATATTGGGCGCTCACGATGTCAGCTTCTTCCACCTCAACGAGTTCTTCATGGAAACCTTCGTCCCACTAGGCCATCGGCTACTCAAATGGCAAGGTGCAGTCTATCTCGAGCTGAAGACTCAAACGTACATCTCGGCTCTGATCAATAGCGACGGCAGCCCGGAAGCTATGTTGGATGAGCTATTCCCTTCCGATCTCGATGCACAGATTCTCACCCGACATCCAGACGCACCAAGCTTGTCACCGAGTGAGCAAGACTTTATCGACCGTAGCCGGCAAAGGAAGAGTTACCTCCTCGCCGAAAACTCAGGAAGTGAAAATGTTGGCGACTTGCCGAAGAAGTATTCGTGGCAGGACTTTGTACGAGAGTTTGCGTCCAGTGTAAGTAAGAACATTGACGCGATCACGAACGTCCCAGGCGGTACCAGTGATAAGCGGAGTAGTGCTGCCGCGCAAGCGTTTCATGACTCCTTGTTGGGTGGAAAGCCAGGCAGTGCATCGCTTAACGGTTCCTCCGTCGTCGGACGCGAGGACGGAGGAAAGAAAGCCTCCGCCGCGTCCACCACCCGCCAACCGTGGTCGAAGCAAGAGGAAGACGCGCTCCTATCCGGCCTCGAGAAGGTGGACGGACCACATTGGTCGCAGATCCTGGCTTTATACGGACGAGGCGGTTCGATCAGCGAGGTGCTTAAGGATCGGAATCAGGTGCAGTTGAAGGACAAGGCGAGGAACTTGAAGTTATATCATCTGAAGATGGGGAAGGAGGTGCCTATCGCGTTGAGGGGCGTTACTGGGGAGTTGAGGAAGAGGGGTGGTGCAAGGGCGAGAGCGGCGCTTGAGGTGGATGATGATGACGCGGATGCTGAAGGTGATGGTGGGATGGAGGTAGATGAGAAGATTGCAAGGCCTAAGACTGGTGGGAGGAAGAAGTCGAGGAGATGAGATTGCGCGCAAATGGCAGTCTTGCTTGAAGTGGAAGGCGACGTCCTTGCCGTGCCTTTGGACCAACAACGAGCAATGCCGATGGACCCTTTACGGGCGCGAGCGAAGACGATACCACCTTGTACGTTACCTTCAGTGCCAAATGTTGCATTGCACTTGGCCAGTCCAAGACCAGAGTCGTACCTTCATGGCGCGACACCGACCGAGTCATGAATCCTCCGAGCTAAGAATCCGACGTGTGCGGCTACACGGTAGCATTGCCTCTCCTGCAACCACCAGCAGCGCAGCACACCAGCCAGCAACCATACCGCCGCCTCTGCTCGATCGGAGGCACTCACCTGAGGTGGTGAGCGTGGGGAGGGAAGGGACAAGACCAAAGAGCGGCACAATCATTGGGAAGCGACGACCGGGGACGCCGCTGCCGACCGTCGGACGACTTGATCATGACTCTTGTGACAATCTGAGGCGTAGTGGATGCCGCTCACATGTTCCTCCGGACGGTGCTCTTGGAAAAGGAGCCGATTATTCAGCGCTTAATGAATGGTAGTGCTCAGCCTCAAGTGCTGGAACCTATCAACAGTACCAGCATTCACAAACGAGCACATCTCTTGGTCCACCCCCTCTTTCTTCTCCGCTTCTTGAGCAGTCACGCAGACCTGGCGAGTCTTTCACCAAAAAACATTTTCCGGCGCATCAAACGGCGTCATATCCTTCTCATGAGCAGCGATTCGCAGCACAGTCGAGTTACCGAGCACTTTCAAGCGACGTGCAATCACTTCCTACCTACATTCCAAGCGGCTTTACCTTTATTCCCTCCCCGTCCCCGCGCAGAACACTCCTTCGATACCGCTTGTTCCTCTTCAGCCATGAGCACCTCACCTGCCACGGCGAATAAGCACGAGCAACTGTATGTTGCTACCACGGCAGCATTTCTCACGTGTTGAACGGTACCAACTGACCTACATCAGATGCCTGCCCCCGGTACTGCCGAGGACTCAATGAAAACCACCGATGAAGGAAACAAGACCAAGTCCGCAGCCGAGACCGAAGCTGTAGCTGCAGCTGCTGCAGGTTTCGTGGCGATGAGGCTATGGTGCGGTTCGCGGAGGACATGGGAGCGAACATCGGAACGTTAGACGCCTCGCGGGCAACGCTAGCATGTCTTCGGCGGCTTACCTGATCAGAGATACCACGCACACGGGTCGTGTCTCGCGTCGCTCTCGCGGCGGTCAGTCGCACCACGCATACTTTACTGCTACACGCTAGACACGACCAACACCACTTCCACTCCATCTGCGAGCACCTGTACGAGCTTCACGCCCACCCGACACCACGCTACTCACGACCGCACACAACGTAGCAACGCTATGACTGTCTTTGGGGTGCTGTTGATTTACAACACAAAACCTCTGGGGAGAGTTGAAGGCAGCGACGATCTTGCCCGTCCTTCACTTGCCAGTACATCTTGCTGCTGTCGTGCGCTTGATCGCTGCACTGTTTTGATTGTTCGAGGAGTGTTGGATACATGTTGAGAAGCTCCGCGCGAGATACTCCATATCTCCTCGCCACCATGGCAACCTCACTCACGCTAAGCCGCGTGACTGTGTCGGATGTGGAAAGTGAAAGCCATTGCGAATTATGCAGGACGGTCTTGATGCTGCTAGACTTAACTACGATCAGACAGTAGGTCGAGACGTCAGGTTGAAGCATAATTGTCTGCTTACTTCTGTAGAGGCAGCAAGTCAGGCTTTGATGGCTGCCACCGCCGTGATCGTTGACATGTGCAAGTTGTGACCCTGCCCTGCCGTCCTTGAGCGTGCGGCTGGCAGGGTCATGAATGAGCGGGAAGCAGCCTGCGGCTCTCCAGTGCATCAAGTGAACAATCCTCCACATAGCCCGGTCTGTTTGCGACGGCGTTGTCGCATAGCGTAAGTGGCTTATACGCAGGATACTCCTCGTTAGACAGCTGATAACACTGCTGCGTTCCGACGCCATACATATATACCGCGCACGATATACTGATCGCTGTCACACGGTACACGAGTTACTGTCTTACTACCATCACGGTCAGCGACAGCACTTGGCGTGGCTCAGGCGCATATGAGCGCCAGAATCCTCTTACATTTCCAACCTCACCACCTTTGGGCGACGAAGCCGATATGGAGTCGAAGCCGTTGTCATCCTCCTCCATGTCGTCATCGTCATCCGTCGCAACAGCGTCGCTGGGGATGAGGCCGTTGAAGTTGCGGTCTAGCGAGCCGGTAATGAGGTCGTTGATGTTGCGGTCCAGCGAGCCGGTGATCGTCGTCCATATTTCGATCGATGGACCTAAGCTCAGGATTGCGTTCGTTCTCGCACTATGGGGGCTTTCGGCGACCTCCTCGATCAGAACTCGGCCGGTAGAAAACAACAGCTATTACTAGTAGGGATACTGGCAATGCCATTTTGCATGTCGTTGATATTCTGCAAGTGTCTGTTGCCTTTGACAGCTGATAGCACAGGGGACGTGTAGCTCAAGTCTTCGGTATTAGCTTCACGTCGAACAGCCTCTGATCGTAGCACGGTAGGTCCTAATGACAGTCGAAAACAGATCGTCGCACACAATAGTCATTTTAGCTGACAGTGCCAGTCCGCGGGCATGCGGAATGACCTCATCCTGTGAGCACGTCGGCGGCAACGACTAGTATAGCAGAAAGTAAGCAATCGCCTCGATCATCGTAGAGTCCTCATCCGATACCGAGTGGGATTCCTGCGAATCGCTGGCTTGTGGGTCTCTGGAGTCGTCGTGGCGAATCGCTCGGAGCGCAGCTGCAAGTATCGCCTCCGCCAGTACAGTCGTTATGATGAGCTCCGCTATCGTGAATGTGCTATTGGTCGATGGGGCACCAGCCGTATATATCTCGATTCTGGCTTTCGTGGAACCAGTTCGCGACGCATTCGTGGTGGAAGCTGTGGTTGCATGGCAGGATGGTAAGCACTTCGCGATCCGCCGTCTCCTCCTGGCAGATGACAAACTTGTCTCAACCGCAGTCGCCATTTTGTTTTGCTGTATGTTCGTTTCGTTTTGGTGGTGTGTTATAAGCTAGCAGAGTCTGCAAGTTCGGTCATTGGAGACGGATAGTGTAATCTGTTCTTGTGCGCTCGACGAACCTCCACGTAGCGCGTGACTGTTCGAGGTATATCGTGCCGAACCCAAGTGATTCGTGGTTTGACCGTCTTTGTAGCTGATTCAACCTCGTCACCTCCAGACGATGGTGTGCGCTTATAGCCCAGCCGGGTAGAAATCCGTGCTTCCTTTCATCAAACTCCTCTTAGGTATCCTTAGTACGGACTCCGCTGCGCCTCAACGGACTCTGTTGTGGCAGGCTTCGACTCCGCGAGTGTGGTATATAGCGCGATTGCGAGTCTTCGATGGCGAATCAACTTTGACACGAACTTGGAAATTTAGTTTCTTTTGTTTGTGTCGCGCGGGTCGATGGTGCACTCCGAGCTTCCTTTCGTCAAAACCCTCTTGGGTATTCTCGGGTCGGTCTTCTCTTCGTTCGCATGTTGATAGTGCAGTCAAGTTTGAAGGTCTGAAGAGTCATCGCCAATACAGCGTCACGAAGTGGTGTAGTAGATTATGTCCGTCAAGCGTTTGTGAATGTTTTCCCTACTTCCAAATGAAGGATCATGGTGTGAGCACCACATTCAAGATCCTCCTTCACTCAAACTAGTCGTTTTTGAGGCCCGTTGATTAGGCGTAGGATTCTTGAGCGTGAAGGGCTCTGTAGAGTCAGCCGAGGAAATGGTAGAACGATATACGTGTCTGTCGGCAGAATATCTGTCCAGAATATTGAATGAAAGTGCTTGACTGCCATATAGTCCCAACACACCAGTGCTTGGTGATGCTGGCGTGCATAATGTACAGGCATCGACACTACTATGCTGCTACTGTAGTGGCGGACCAGCCTACCGTGTGTGAGGTCCAACATGGAGAGGAGGCAGGCCAGTACTGTATCTCGCTGGTCGGCTCCAGAGTTGTTTGCGATTGTGTCGCTGGGGATGCCACTACAGTCGGTATATCCTGGCCCGTCGAGAGGCAGAGACATGGCCTCCGGTACTGTAGTGAAGATGCTGTACATTTCTCACCCGCTAAATGCCACTATTTTTACATTTGTACACTCCACCCCGTTACCGCCCAAGCAGCCTTCCACTGCCCTTCCTATCCTCCCCAGCCTTCCACTTCACATTCCCCTCCAACAACGCCTTCGCCTGCTCTCTCATCTTCCCCCTCCGATCCTTATTCACGATCGCATCCTTCCCCGGCCCATTCGCCTCCGCCAACTCCTTCTGCGTCTCCTCACTCTCCTTCATCTCCGTCTTATTCCACTCATCATAGCTCTCCGGCTCCTCGGGCCACACGAACGGCCTCTCAAGCTCCACAGTCATAAATTTCGTCGGCCGCGGACGATGCCATCGGTTGGGCTGGGGCCGAGGTAAGAGGGGATCGCCTTCGATGACGCGGGATTGCTTGACGTAGGAGCGGACGGAGAGGGTGCGGACGGCGTAGACGTGGTAGAGGTAGTCGCGGAGGTCGAGCTTGGAGAACCAGGGGGGGACTTGGAATTTGGCGGTGCTGGGGGGAGAGGTGGGGGTGCGAAGGAAGGCTATTGTTATGTCGGGGCTGCATCAAGCTGTTAGTATCGGTGGAGGGGATGGGGAGGGTTGGAGCGTACAGGTAGAGCTCTTTTGTGCCGACGCGGAAGGGTGTGAGGGTTGCGCGGGTGAGTGCCATTGCGGGAGTGGTTGGTTCGTGGTGCAGATGATGTGTTCCGTCTTCATACACTATTCATATTCGGTTTGAGATGTTCTTCGTCGTTCGAATATCTGCTGCATGCATTGAGTCCTGTCGCCTTTAAACATTGCGGACATATCTCTTGGCTCTCCCGAGACATCGACATTCACTCCGACACTCGATCGCAAAAGTTGAGAGACCAGTCGGCCACATATCGACCACCACCCCACCGTCACTGACATGCCTCGACATTGAAACAACAAACATCCTCACACGAGCATGAGAAAGTAATAACCAAAGATGCCAGGCTCAATAGCCCCCCTCCACCCCGATGCAGAGTTCCTCAACGAACCCTACAATCCCCTCTACAATCTCTTCCCTGCTCGGCCAATCCTAGTCCACCAGTAAGTACAATCCATTATCCTCGAAACCAGTGCATGTATATTAACGCGTGCTCGCAGACGGAATGATTTAGACCGCGCAGTCTTCATCGAACGCCCCTGGTTCGCGCACATCCTCTTCGACAACGATGACTCGGACGCACGCGACCACTGCGCTGCTGAACGAAGTACGCCCTCCTTTCCCTCTCAATAGCGCCGTTGTCATTTATTACCTCACTATCTATCCTATGTCTCCGAGCTCCCAGTTCAAGTTCTTTCCTTGTCGAAATATTGCATACCACTCACCTCCCACTCCTCACTAACTACCTATTCTCCCTGTTTAGCCTTCCTATCCTGGCTGCGCCTAGCAACCTACATGTCCGTCGTCGCCGTCGCAATCCTCATCTCCTTCCACCTAAAATCCGAGCCTACGTCCCTCGAACGGCGGGTCGCTCTCCCCTTCGGCCTCGTATTCTGGTTCCTCGCACTGGCCTGTCTTATCTCGGGGCTGTCAAATTATATCAAGACGGTCAATCGGTATTCGAGACGACAAGCCTTGGTGCAGAGTGGGGTGGCTACGCAGATTGTAAGTCGCTTATTCCACTTTGTGCTGTCCGAGGAGACGAGCCTGCGGGGAGGGTTTCCTGGTATGAAGAGAAGCATTGTGCTGATTCATTGGTGGCGTAGGTGTTCACGATAGTAGCCACGGCGATTGTAGCGGCTTGTGTGTTGTTTTTGAGCACGAATGCTACGACGAAATAATTGGGATGATTTACTGCAGTTTAGCATACCGACTGATGAGGTTTCCAACCAACGGCTGTTTCGCTCTTGTCCTGTCAATACCCGTATCAAGCATTGCTGTGCGAAAGCATTGTTGTGTTGTAACATGTTTGGTACGCTAGAGAAGCCATTTATCTGTACATTTGGCCACGCAACAACCTTACCAGCCATATCATCTCTACCACATTTCTTCCCGCACCCCTCTCATCCACCACCTACCCAATAACAAGCGCCCCATCCTCCGGGAAGTCATACGCTGGCACTTCCAAATTCAACGGCGCCGGCCCCTTCCTCACCCGTCCACTAATATCATAATGGCTCCCATGACACGGGCAAAACCACCCTCCGTAATCCCCAGCCTCACCGATCGGCACACACCCCAAATGCGTGCACACGCCCACCATGATCAGCCACTCGGCCTTCTGCACCCGCTCCTCATCCGGCTGCGGGTCGCGGAGAGTTTTCCAGTCGAAGTCCTCCGCCTCTTTGATTTCGTCGGAGGTGCGGTGGCGGATGAATACGGGCTTGCCGCGCCATTTGATGATGACGTTCTTGCCTTCGGGGATGGCGGCGAGGTCGACTTCGACTTTGGCCATGGCGAGGATATCGGCGGAGGCGGACATGTTTTTGAGGAAATCTATACCCTCCATCGTCAGTACCTACAATCGCAGCGCTCCGCACCGTGTTAGGGATTAAGGCTCGGTGTTCGCACCTTGCACAGTATTCTTCGCCCCCATTGCCGAGAGCCCACCGAACGCTCCCACCATGAAGTACTGGAACATCTTGTTCCCTGTTTCGCTACCGGCCTTGTACTTGCCGAAGCTCGGTATTACGGTCGTATCCTGCTGGTTGCCAGTGCCGCGATGGAAGGGGGACGTGAAGTTGGAGTGTGAAGTGGAGGCGTCAGAGACATTGCGCTGCTGCTGCTGGACCAGGGCGGCGGCTGGGGAGCGGAGAGCAGGTGTCCGGGGGAGGTGGCGGACGGCGGAGGTCGCCGCTTTGGTGAGAGACATTGTGAGAGTCGCGAGGGGGGTTGTGTGGTGCGCAATGGGTAGGTGAAGTGGAAGACGTCGGGGGTGTGGTGAAAGCTTGCCGCAAAAGCAGCTCCGATCTGGGTGGACGCTGATTGGCTAGATGCTGATTGGCTGATGCGACGCGAACTTCTCGAAGTCAAGGCGACACAAGGTGACTCCGCTCGAGCATTTGAACACAGAACATCGACTTTGAGTAACTGATAACTGTACGAGAGAGTGGTCAGTACTGCCGAGATGTCGTCAAATACAAGCAACACATCTCGCAAGCGGTCGGCAGACGAGGATACAACTACACAGCCAACAATCATGGACGCATTTAAGAAGAAGCGGCCTAATGGTAACACAACCACAACCACAACTGCCAAACCTCGACCACAGCAACGCTCGACGACAGCATCGAGTTCAAAACCCGCTGCAGCTCCAGATGAGAGCTCACCGTACTTCTCGAAAGCAGAGACGGTAGAGCAATCCACCAACCCATTGACCGCCACCGGAACCACAAGCACAACACTCCAAATCATCGAATCGACTGGCGACATCTTTTCCGCCCCCATCAACACCCTGCTCATCCACGCCTGCAATTGCCAAGCTTCCTGGGCCGCCGGCATCGCCAAAGCCTTCAAACAAAACTGCCCGGAGGCCTTCCCAAAGTACGCCGCGTACTGCAAGAAATGGACTCCAGACCAACTCTTCGGGACTGCATTCCTCATTGCACCATCGGATGATGCTTTCTCGGCTGCCACTACCAAGGAGACTGCGGATGGCGACGACGAAGGGTTTGCCGAAGCCGACGACGACGACGAACCAGGAGACCCAGCGACGCATTTTGTCGGCTGCCTCTTCACCTCGCACCACTACGGTAAACGCAAGGACTCGCCCACCAAGATTCTTGCTGCGACGAAACCGGCTATGGAGGATCTGTTGCGTAAGGTTCAGGAGTGGAATGAGTCAGTCGACGAGGGGAAGAGGATTAAGGAGGTGAGAATGTGCAAGATCAATTCTGGTCTTTTCAATGTGCCGTGGGAGAAGACCAGGCAGGTGTTGGAGGGGATTGAGGTTGGTAAGAGTGGAGTGGAGGTTGTGAAGGTTGTTAGTCTGGAGGAGTAAGGGGGTGTTGTGTGGTTCGATTGCGGGTACAGCGAGGTGTGTGGCGTTCAACGGGTTGTCAGAGTACTGTAGTACTGTGCTATGGAGTATATGTGGGATGAGCTATTCCTATTCTGATGATGAGCTAACGCAAGGCCGGATGATTCATGCTCATACAAATGCTTCGACTACTCTCTGTCGATCATAACAGCTTACCAGTGTCCAAAGTGCCGATCATGTCCTCCATCATAGCTGCTCCTCCTTGATAACCACCATCTCCCCCTTCACAGTAGCTTCCTCCTTCTTCGCCAGGAGTCCTTCATGCTTGATATCGGTCTCTTCTTTCTTGACGCCAGCCTCCTGCTTGACAATATATCCCTCCTTGATTGAAGTTTCCTGCTTAATATCAAGCTCCTCGATCTTAAAGAGCGCCTCTTGCTCGAAGAACACCTTCTCCACCTTCACGTGAGGCTCTTCTTTCTTGACGAGGTCATCACCATACTCCTGAAGAGGCTCGAAGTCAGTGGGAAGGCTCACCTCTTCCTCAACGACAGTAGCCCCTTGCTCTCCCTCGTCGATGCGAGTGTTCTCCGGACTGATCGAAAGCGGCGTCGCAACTCCAGGATCGTGCTGTCCCTTCCCGAGCTTCTCGTATTCTGCTTCCTCGGTCTTGTTGATACACACGCCGTCGTCTTCCGCTTCTCCAAAGTCCTTGCCCTTGCCTGTCGAGACCTCAGTACCCTCGTCCTCATCAATGTCCTTTGTCTTCGCCGTCCCACCACATTTCGCTTTTCTGCTCGCACTCTTCCTGCGCTTGCACCGCCAATCTTCGATCTCCCGTCTCCCGTAAGCGCAAATCGTTTTATCATGCGCAGCATTGCCGATGTCCGGCACACTGCCCTCACCATAGTAAGCAGCACCACAGATTGAGCAGAATTCATTGGAGCAGCGGATGCCTATCATCAAAAGTTAGCAACAGTAAGCGAAGAATCCCATGCTGACTTACATGTGACTCGACCACATCCTTCGCCCCTTTCGATCATCTGTCCGCACTTCGGGCACGGCTTTGGCTTCTTCAACTTCTCCTTCTCCTTTCCGAGCTTTCCGATTGTTTCAAGGCCCATGTAACCCTGCTGAAAGGCCCGCTCGGTCCGGTCTTCCTCGTCGCCATGTTCTTTCTCCAACCGATGCTGGAATTCCTCGCAGCTCTCTCCGTCATGTTCGGCGATACCGCACCGTATGCACTGACGGTCGCCGCAAGCACCGCACATATGGACTCGACCTTGCGTAGCCTCATCGTGGAATTGGACGTTATGGCAAGTCACGCGATTGCCGCCTCCATCAACGATATCGGCAAGGCACTCGCGCTCGCCCGTCTCGGCCATGTGTTTGCGGCGGACTAGCCAATCATAGCTACACTCGATTAGCATACATTCCCACCAGCGACCAAACACTTGTGCAATGTGGACTTACTGCTCCACATCCTGCTTGAGAGCAACTCGCTTCAGATCCCCGTACGTGATCATGGCTGTGCATTGGACGCATGGAACAGGCTCCTGGGCCTGATCGAGGACCTTGATCCAGATGTGCTTGTGCCAGCAAAGTGTGCAGACGTTGTTGCTGTGAGCCTTGCCGCAGCTCTTAGAGACAGCAGGGAAAGTGGTGCCTGTCTCGCAGCAGGTTATGCATGTCTTTTGATGCTTGTTGCCTTCCGAGGGTGCCTCGAGTTCGTCGGTAGCCTGGCGTTTGAGTGGATTGGGTGGTGAGTCTGATGATATGGTCATCTTGTTGGAGTGGGTTGATGTTGGTTGATGGAAGTGAGGTGGTATATGTTATTGAGTGGAGTAAGAAGTTAGATGAAAGGGGATACGGAAGAATGTTTAGGCAGAAGTAGAGATGAGGTAGACTGCACGTGGTATATAATGAGGTGAGAGGAGGATGGAGAGTCAGGTGACACGTGTTCGGCCTCAAGGCTACCTTAATCGAAAATAATAAAAGTGATGAGACGGTGAAAGGAAGTGAGCACCCTATCATCCGCTGCCTACCCATTGTCAGGCGGGTGCTGATATCGCTCTGGCAATATGCAGCTCTGGATATAGTAGCTTACCGTCCAGAGTCGCCATGAGGGTTCTCGGATCAATTTCAGTCGAGACATGAGACTGCGCTGCGATGCATGCCACGACAACGTACGAATGAGCGTTCACGTCCTGGCCATAAGGCGCTTCCAGCATGTTCGCCGGGTCAGAAAAGTCGTTGTCGAAGGGATGTTGTGAGTTAATCTTGGGATTGACCAGGGATGAGCTGCCAAAGGACGGTCATAATCGCATATGGCTTTGGACTCCTCGAGTGTAAGTGTTTTGCAGCACAGCGAGTATCACCTCGAGCTTCCTGTATGCTGTGCACCCATCTAGATCTCAACAAGGGTGGCTATATGTAGGCAAGTCTGGCACCTCAGCCTTGTCGAAGCATGTCCTCTTCTCAGACCCTCTTCTTTTCCTTCTTCTTCCGCCTTCAACACCAAGACACGTTAACCATCGAGATCGTGCAATCCAACAAATACCGAGGAGAGCCATGATCGTTCGCAAACGACGATGACTATACCACTACTCTGCGGCGTCCTCACCTTCCACAGCCATCACCGCTTCTACGCTAGTCGTGATGGGCAGCACGTATTCGGTCCTTCGTACCACATCGCGTGGGGGGCCATGCGCCGGAGCAAGCGTCCATGAGGGTTACCAACACCTCAAAGATGTAGCACCGCCACTGGGCCGCCTTGAACTCTGAACACACAAACCACGGCAAGCCGGATGCCGTCGATCGAGCTTCGCCTCAGTTGAGCACCCGCTGAAGATCTGCAACTCCAGATGCCAGATGGTGGGCTATATCGTGCACATCTCGGATTGCCGTTTCGAATATCCCCGAGGGACAATCTGAAGCTCGCAGCCATGCGGATTCATTTCAAGTCCATCCCCGAGAACCCCAGAGACGATGGTCCTGTAACTCGTGAGGACATGGTGTGGATTCTCATTGCTAGCTGTACCCGGCGTCCCCAACAGTCAGAAATCGGGATCACGAGGTGTCGCCCTGGGCTTGACTCAGAGTTGGCGTGTCCTGATCTTGGCGGCTTGCCAACATGCTCCTGGTTGCTGACTTGACGTCTCAATACCTTCCGGCGACCATGGTTCTCCAGCTATCACCATCAAACCGGGACGATGCCAGTAACACTGACCAAGGTGGAGAACCAAGCAAACAGTAGTCGAAGGAGGTGCTGTACCAAAGGCGGATCATGGTCCTCAAGCTATCATCATCAAGCCGGGGTGATGTCAGCAACACTGCCGACGGGGGAATGCAAAGCCAACAGTACTTGAAGGAGGTGCTGTCGAAGGAAGTGGTGGATCAATTAGGCTTCCCGCTGGTAGTCCTTTCCGAGCCTAGCTGCCGACGCTATTTTTGACTGCACCAATTTCTTGGCAACAGCTGAAAAACAACGAAGTCGATCAGTCACATGCAGAGATATCTGGACAGGCGATGCTACAACACAAACACATCGGCGTATGTAGACGTTTTCGGAGCAGGGGCGTTACTGGTCCTTGGCCGCAGCACGTTGTTTGCACTTCGGACCCTGGCGTACGCCACACATGGTCATACCTAGAACAGAGGCTGAGGACCCCTAGGCGCTAACATCACTGGTTGGAGGAACTGGGGGCCGTACTCCCTCGCCAAGGCGCCTTCATCCCCTGAGTTTGTGCACAAGGCGATGCGCAGTAGGCAAGCCGCCGCCTCTGCTACCCATTCAGCTGATTGTAGACAAAACCGTGATGGTGGGCCTAAACACCAAGGCGGCGTTTGCCAGGTTCAAATATACCACATCTCCTTCTCTCACGATTCTCGCGAGTCTGTATACACGACGACCGTAGGTGGACACTTTTCTCCGGAGGTATTTGGGTTCTCCTTCTCATATCTGCAAAGATGCTTGGACTTTCTTTGGGAACGGCACTATTGGCCGCTGCAGCTGTCACATCTGCACACGCGAAGCCGCGCACTGGTATGGAAGCCGACCCATATATCGGCGTAGTCCATAAGCTCCGACGACAGCCTTGCTGACCTCTACCATGTAGGACATCATGATGCTAGACAGTCTTCGGAACCATGCGCGCAGATCAGCAAATTGTTCTCGGGAAACACCACATACGTCCCAGCAGATACTGCACTAGCATGCCTTCGATCAGTGCCACTGGACAAGACGAACGATGCTGAGCAACTTGCTGGTGCGGTCCTGCATTACATGAGACGCATCTTGCTCAGTGTAACACCCACTGACATGTCGCGCAGGACTCAAGGCACTTGCTGGCTTCCAGAGTGACTTGTCTTATCTCATTAAGCCGCCAACGGGGTATCTGTATCCTGCCGTGGACATCATGGGCGGGTTAGACAAGATTACAGAGAACCTCGATGGTGGTGTTTACTCGAATGAGTACGATTACCAGCTCGACATCTATACGCTGATCGCTGCTGCTTACGATGGCCATTTTGCCTACACGCCTGACATCATCGGCGTGTTCTACTTCACTAGGCTGTTCTCCGAGAGTCTCGCCAGCGGTAGCCCTGACTTCTACACGATCATCTCCGTATCTGAGGATGGCACTAGCCTACCGGACGTCTATAGTGTACTCGATGGCGAGGCTCTGGTCAGCCCGAACAGCGCACGGTATACTCCCTCACCAATTACTCAGATCAATGGTGATGACGTCGAGGATTGGCTCAATACGTACGCCGCCACAAATGGCAACGGAAGGCAACAAGATCCCGACTCGCAGTACAACAATCTATTTCCTCTCATACCCGGCAACAGCGTTCCAGCCTTAGTAGGGGCGTTCGGCAATGCATTTTCGTTGGCAACGATCTACCAGGGCACGGATACCATTTTGAAGTTCGCAAATGGCACAACGCAGCACGTTATTACCGAGGCTTATGCTTCTTCGGATACGCGGGAGACATTTGCAAGAGGTGTCACCGATGGATCAAGCTTCTTCAAGGCGTTCTGCTCGAACAACATCCAAAGCGAGTCTGGAGGCTCAGGCTTAAGCAGTGGTGTTGCTTCACCGTCCAGCAGCGCCTACGCTTCTTCCAGCAGCTTTCCGTTCAAAAGGGACATCATCACGGAGCGTGCCCCCCAACCCTCGAGTTCTGTGTTCAGCGCCTTCCCATCCGGCAGCGCTATACCCGTTCCCTCGTCACTCGCAAACCCAAGCGCCTCTGGAGCAGTGCCAAGCTCCCAGGTCCCATACAAGGCGGTACCAACTGGTGGCGTGAAGGGCTTCAGCCCAGCTTTCCCAAACCCCATTGTCGTCTCCGACGATTATGCTGTTGCTGGATACTTCCCGAAGTCCCAAGGAGACCTGGCCGTTCTTACGATACCCACCTACGAACCGGCAAGCGAATCTCAGTTCTCGAACATTGTACGGGAGTTGTTAGCAACTTCAAAGGCAAATGGGAAGACAAAGCTCATCATCGACTTGAGAGGCAATCCAGGCGGTATCGCTCTCCTGGCCACGGACACTTTTAAGCAGCTCTTCCCGTCTCAAGACCCGTATGGAGCGGGCAACTACAGAGCCAACCTCTTGTTTGACTTCACCGGCGAAAGCATGTCGGAGTATTTCGAGGGCACGTCATACGCCGAAGCAAAGCAGGATGGGACCGACCCTTACTATGCAGGCACCCCATTCAACGTCGACAACGAGGTGACAAAAGCTGCCAAAGACTTCGGTTCGTGGGCAGACTTCTTCGGGCCCAACCTGATTCATGGAGACAACTACACGGCCCTGACTCGCTGGAACCTGAGCGATCCTGAGCAGCGACAGGGTTTCTTCATCTACGGCTATGGCGAGAATGACAAACCTCAACCCCAGACCTTCGAGGCAGAGAACATCGTTCTTCTTCAAGATGGCGGCTGCGCATCGACATGTGGGCTGTTCTCTGAGCTGATGAAGAACCAAGGCCATGTCCGCTCTATCGCTGTCGGCGGCCGCAAGCAAACCGGACCCATGCAAGCTGTTGGAGGCGTCAAAGGCGCCAACGTTCTACCAATGAATGGAATCGCCTTGTATATCTCGTTTGCCTATCAGGTCGCCAGCAGCGCCATGCGGAGTCAGTTTGACAGCGATTTCGGGAACAATCTAGTGAAACAAATCTTGACGACACTCAACAGAGCCTCGCCTGGAAGCTCCGGCCCGGAAGCCTCGTTCAACTTCCGCAACAACTTTCGCGAGGATGATACGACACAGACACCGCTGCAGTTCGTGTACGAGGCTGCTGACTGGCGTTTCTTCTACACTGCACCGATGTACGTACAGCAGGAGCTCGTTTGGTCGAAAGCGTACGATATCGTCTGGGGTAACGCCGATGCTATCGAAGGTTCGACTGGACAAATCTCGTCCAGCTTTGGCACTGGTTACATCCTGAACCCGGCTCCTGACGGCGCGGCTTCAGAAGACACGATCTTTCCAGCCAAGAACCTCGGCAAGGCTGTGAAGCCTTCCGCGACGGAGTCGTTTGGCCCAAGCAACACAGGCACAGGGGGTAGTGGCGCGGCCGGATTGACTGCGTCTGTTGGGGTGATGCTCCTCGGGCTTGCGGCTACAATGCTGTTCATGTAAAATTGTTAGGCATGCACAGAGATGAAGGGAGTGCGTTCGACTGCATAGCGATGCTTTATGTAATGCTTGTCATATACCCTGGAAATATCATTGAACACTCCACGATTTCGCCTTCACCCCATGCCCCAGAAAGTAAGTGTATCAAGGCTTGCTCATCTGCTCACTTATGTGTCCCAATACGTCGCCACGGCTCGCCTCTCCTCCCCCTCCCCAACAAGTCTACACTCGAACGTACTCGCAATGTTCTCACGAACATCTCCCCACATCACACGCACACGCATGATAATACCGGCGTGCAACAGCTCCTTCACACTGCCAACGCAACGCTCTATCGCCGCACAACAAGCAGGAATCCCACCACCTCCCACGTTCCACGCCATCATCTCGATATTCCTGAGTTCCTTCGCCTCTGCTCCAAGGCTCCTCACAAATGCAGGGAATTTCGTCAGCTCAGATCGATGACTGTTAACGGGGATCCCGCCAGATTCCTGGATCGAGAACGTTCGTTCTCTCCAGAAGGTAGATCTGATTTCCGATGCGAAGTCCTGGGAGACGTTGGAGACGGAGTCCAGTCATTGTTGGAGCGCAGTGCTTTGAAAAGAGTGTCCGTTCCCGAAGTATGGAGGCTCGACGCTTGTAATAAGGATTGGGACACTGGAGGGTAAGGACGAGTTTGATATGTGACGGACCGCTTCGTGGTAGATGTTGTCTCGCATCTCGCGTGGAAGGGAGAAGAAGGTGGTTGTCCCCGGGCAAACGAATAACAAGGGTGAAAGTCGTAGACGATCCATGTTAAGAAGTAGAGAGGAAGGGGGATGTCTATGTGTGCTCAGCTTTGATGATAGGTATACAGCCGTACCATAGTTTGATGAACCTGCTCTCTGCTTATGAGGACCATGAGATGCACAGCCCACAACGCGGCGGGTAGACTACGTTGCCTGATGTCCTCGCTAGTATAGATCTTGCGCCGTGTCGAGAGCCTCAGGCGTGTCGATCGAGGCTCATATAAACAGTCGAGTCAGCAGAGCCACGAGAGCTTTAGATACACAGGTATGTTGGTATAGGCAATGAGATGCGGTTCTGGTTAAGTATCGTGCCGACATCGGGGTACCAGCCAAGATGAGCAGGTATATACCGTTAAGAAAAAAGCTCAATTTAGACCACGCCGTGATCAAAGCTACGGCCGAAGACCGTGGAATAAACTCCTTTGACGCAGGCAAGTAGCTCGTCGCCGGCTGCACTGAGTCATTGCTGACCTATTGCAGTGGCTAGGTAAGTGACACATCGTCCAGGCGAAAGCCTGAGGCATTTGCTGACCTATTTGCCTTAGCGTGTCGTTCTTATAGCCATCTGACAAGATGGGTATGCCGCAAGGCGTCCATAGAGATGCGAAAGTCGTGAGGTTCGTCTCCCAGTGTCCTTTCATCGTTGTTCTGCCACTACATACCCATGTCGTTGGTATACTCCAGGTGAAGTGTGAATTAATATTCACACCTCACATTTCTCCTCCACCTTGACCTTGCCTCCCACTGGCTTCTCAAGCACCTCACTGACAGTGTACGTGAATAGTTCGACCCTCACAAGGAGTAATAGCCTACATTTTTGGCCTTAAGCCAGCTCAATGGCCTGTAAGGTCGTCGGAGGGTTGATCAATTGCGTTCACGCCTCATATATAGACTTGGGCTGGAGTGAAGGGGGATAAATTTTGGAGCACAGACGGCCGAGAGGTAATTGTAAGCTGCGTCTATCCATCGCTATCTCATCGCTATCAGGAAGGGGGATCACGGACGACGCCTTCTTGCCCGCATGCTCATGTGTATGTCTTTTTCTTTCAAGCGATTTCCTTGGCACCTTCCTTCCCATCGCCCACCTGTCCACCTTCATCATAAATCTGGCACAACGGCTCCATCGGCGGAACATCCTTCCCCGTTACATACTTGTCAAAATACCACGGTGCTCGCTCCGCATAGTACTTGAAGTGCTCTCGGTTGCCGACGTTGAACACGACGTCCAGCTCCTCGAGTGTGAGGTTCTTTGTTTCTGCGCAGCATGTCAGTAGAAGTCTTCAATAGAATGACCGTTGCGGAGGCGGCTCACCGGGCAGGAGGAAATAGGCGAACACCCAACCGAAAATGTTCCACGCAGCATACCAGCTGAAGGCTCCTGTGCTAGTGAAGCCTCGTTCGAGTGGTGCTGGAGAGCATGGTCAGTATACGTCTCTCAACGACTGCTTGGAAGCAGACGACTCACGCCATGTAAGCGATAGAATGAAATTGAAGCCTGTGAAGAACGGTCAGCGTGTCCCAGATCCGATTGCTTTTACCAATCAGTAACATACCCCAAGTCGTGGCTGTCGCGAACGACATCCCAATATCGCGAAAATAGAGCGGGAAAGCCTCAGCGCTGTAGGTGAACGGAACCGGTCCCATGCCGGGGCTGTAAGCTACCATGAACTGCAGCACCTGATGTCAGTGACCATAACTGAACAGGATGGTAGGAGAACTCACCATATATATAGCAGTAGCAATACAAGCAAGCTGTGCTCGGTCGCATCGTTAGGAATGAGGAACGACAGTCCGCCGAACAAAAGGAAGAACGACACCAGCGGGAAGGTAACCAGTAGCAGATTTCGTCGTCCAAAGGTGTCAATCGTGTATACAGCTGGAACGGCGAAGAGGAAATTGACGATGCCGGTCCCGAGAGAAACGAGGAGGGCGTTGCTTCGCTCGAACCCGGCGTTCATGAAGATCTGTGTTGAGTAGTAGGCGATGACGTTGACTTCGACTAGTGTCAGAAACTGTGTGATTGATGGGATATCGGAAGTGGCTCACCTCCGCAGAACTGATGCATGAGCATGACAAAGAACGACGACTGAGCGGCACGTCTGTTGCGCTGGACAAGGAAGAACTCCTTCCAGAGACTTTTACCCTCACGCTGACTAGCTTCCACTCCGAGCAGCTTGTATGCGTAGTACATATCTCTCGCTGCTTGAATCTCGTGCTTGCGGAGCTTCTTCATGGCTTGGAATGCTTTGACGTATTTGCCTTTTTCCATGTACCTGTTGAGAGTAAGCTGGTGGGACTCGATTGAGTGATCGTATGTCCTGAGGCAAGCTGACCATCGTGGCGACTCGGGACACAGGTAAACTTGTATCATGACGAAGAACGGCGGTATAGAGGTCGAAGCAAGCATCCATCTCCATGGCGACGTTCTGCCCAAGAAGGTCACGTTCTCGAATGCGACAGAAACCACGAATCCGAGCATGATTCCGAATGCGGTCCACATCTGCCACATCATAGTCAAAGCGCCGCGAATGCTCTTCGGTGCGCATTCGGCGGCGTAAACGGGTGTCGTGCTTGACTTGGCTCCTACGGCGACTCCTAATGCGAACCGAGCGATGAGAAGGTTGTACCAGGAGTCCGCCGCAGCCATCCAGAAGCCCGTAACAAACGATATAAAGCACGAGACGAAGATTGTTCCGCGACGTCCGAGGAGTTTGTTGAGGGGAGCGTTCATCCAGCAGCCTAGAGACAGAAAGGTCAGCTGATGTGTGAATCTAGGCGGGACTGCCGTGTTATTGCTTTACCGATGAGCGCGGAGCACAGGTATGGTGCGCCGTTCAGAAGACCTTGCTGCCGTTCGTTCGTTATGCCAAATTCCTCGAAGTAGAAGACCTAGCATCGGATAAGCTCGATCGTCTCGAATATGAAAACTCATTTGATGCTCACCTGCGCCCCGTTAACAGCAGTCTGATCCATCCCCTGCACGATCGCTGATCCAGCACATAGAGCAACGAGGGAGTACAGCGCGAACGGCTGACTCCACCTCTTCGTCGTTTCTTCCCTCAAAATAGCTTTCTCGTCCTCAGGAACGGAGTCGACGGATTCGAATCCATCATGGCGCTGATTTACTCGCGCGAGTAGTGCGCCTTTGTGAAACGAAATCGCGGTAGTCTTGGAGTCCTTTGCTCATGATGAATTCGTCCACGTCGGCGATGGTTTCGTTCTCGGTCATGCCTGCAAGAGGGTTGCGCAGGAGGGCGGCGACGTTTGCTTTGCGGGTTGTGGTGCTCGCGTTGCGCTGCGCTGTGATATTATCATGTTGGATGGCGGTGGTGTCGTTCTTCTCTGCTGCGCTTAGAGCGTATGGAGAGCTCTTGTCTGAGTGAGAGTCTTCAGCAAATGCGCCATGTCCAGTGGGAGATAGCTTGGCCATTGTTCCGGTATTGTAGGAGCGAAGTGTCGTGTGCGTAAAACCGGATCAGAAAGGGCTGGGTCGAGCATCTAGTATCCTGGGGCAATAGTCCCGACGACTCCGCATCTCCAAGTCGATGAGCCATGGCAGTCGTCAGTCGTTGAATGCTGCGAGGGTATCTTACGTGCTGTGAAGGTGCCATGCAAGCAAAGGATCGTCTTAGCACTTGTCTGTCTTCGCCCCAAGACATGGCGGCGCACACAACTGGTTGCCGAGATGGAAAGGCACGTGGCGGCGGGGCGGCATGCTCTCCAAGGAACGGGTGGCGGAGTACAGTATCGTGGAGTCCAAAGAGCTCAACCAACGTCCTGGCTACGGAGGCGACGTCACTCGAGCGGAAAAGTTCGAAATATTGGAGCACACCAAGAAGTGCCAAGGCTCGTCGTCTTGTCGTTGCGTGTGCGCCGCGGAACTTGATGGAATGGTGAGTTGTGCGTGAACACACAATAAAGGTCAAACTTCTTGAGAACGAAGCGTACTGATGCTGAGAAGTGCTTTCTGCTAGATTCAACTCATCCATTTCCAAAAAAAAATCAGACTACGCTCGCGAAGGGTATACTGACTATAGCAAAACACTCTCCCGAATCGTCATCCCAATCGTTGCTCCGTAAATGAATCTTGGTGCCTTCAACCAATCCCCGTGACTTAAAACACCCCAACACGAACCTAGACAAAGCGGGTATACAACGAAGGGCAGATGTAGCGAGTATGCTATGGCGCGAGAAGACCATTGCGCGGGTGTGAAGCCGGATTCGTGGACGTTGGCCTCGTCTCCATGAATGGAAAAGGTTGGTGGGAAGTCGGATTCGTGGACGTTGGCCTCGCGTCCGTGAACGGAAGACGTTGGTGACTGGTGGGCGAGTGTCGTGATGGACGTCCTTGAGCGTCCGTCTACGCACGGGCTGAGAGAACGATGCTGGCCTGCCGGGGAAGTGATACCATGCGTTGCAGTGAATCCTCTAAGAGGCCAAGATACCGGTATCATCAAAGCGATGGCCCACGAAGATGGCTGCCAAATCCGCAGCAAGAGTCGATCTCAGATGTCCAGGATTGGTCCAGTCTCTGCCAGTGAATCTCCACTTCGTAAACCATGTCTCCCACTGCTCGCTCGTCCTCAAACACACCAACCGACATCTCCAAAGCGCCGAACGCAGGACGCTGTAAATCGGGTATACAAGAAGCATAGATGGCGTAAAAGTGGCGAAACAATATGTGGCGACTCGAGAAGATCCTCTGGTTGATGGCGTCGGTTGGCGTAGATTGGCGCGCAAGTCGAAGTTCGAGAGCTCACTGAAAATGTTCCTTACTAACATGATGGCTAACAGCCTTCTCATCACCCT
Organism: Extremus antarcticus; assembly: GCA_033117895.1. NCBI lineage: Eukaryota > Fungi > Ascomycota > Dothideomycetes > Mycosphaerellales > Extremaceae > Extremus > Extremus antarcticus. Next base: position 125,051 of record JAWDJX010000037.1, on the reverse strand, counting down.
AGTTTCCGTTAGCATCACTCAAACCTTCTCGAGGAAGCGATGGCAACATACCTCAAACAACCCACAAACCGGACATTTAGCACTCCTACACAACGGCAGCTCATTCGCATTCTGCTGTACCGACAAATTTGAAAACCGCAGATGATCCGGCTCCACTTGCTGCTGCTGCTGCTGCTGCTGCGGAGGGTGGCTCCCAGCATGCGAACTCCGCGAGTTCCGATAGTAGTCCCCGTCAATCGGCGTATCGCTCTGCACGCTCCGCTGCCATTGCTCCACGTTATTATTCGATGAGGAGTGCCGCTGCTGACTCGTCGGCCGCGGCGGATCCGGGTTGGTGACTTGGTAGCTACTGTTCGACGCCCGCCGCGACGGGACACCCTGATCGGGATTCGCGATCTGGTAACTTCCGTTCGAGGCTTGCCGAGAGGGGAGGTTATTGAGATCCTGCGGCAGCCGTGGGCTCTGCCGTGGACTCTGCTGTGGAGGCGGGTGCTGGTACGCTGGATGCTGCGTCTGGTTCGGGGGCGTAGCCTTACGGTCGTGGGGATGTTGCGACGAGGCTGGTGGGGGTTGAAGGAAATTGGTATCGCCCATCATTTCCGCTCGGAAAACCTGCGGCTGGGACTGCGAGTTTGGGCGTAAGGGGGCGGGGCGGAGGTTATCGCCGTTGGATTGTTGGGGCTGGTAGTAAGATCCTGGAAGCTCGCTGACGAAGGTTTGTTGGCCATATTGGCCCGGCATTTCGACGCCAGGGCGGGCGTAGTCGGGGCCTTGGTAGTTGGGTTGTTGGTAGGACGGGGTGTATTGCGAGGCGCGGACGCTGGCGCAGCGGTCGGGCGCGACGTCGTAGTATTTGCCGTAGCCTTTGGAGTCGACGTTTGGGGATTTGAATTGGGAGTCTTCGAAAGTCTGTGGGGAGTGGCCTTGAGGGGGTGGACTTCCGGGTATGCTGTTGGGAGAGGGGAGTGGTCTTTCGACGAATGTGGGATCGCCGCTGGGTCTTGAGGTCTTTAGCTGGCCTTTTTCGAACATGGCGTGCAGCTTGCCCTCGTCGAGTAGTTCTGCTTTGCGCGTGATCCTGTCAATCATGACTTTGCTCGATTGCTTCATCTCCTTCTCCACCATCCCGCCCATCAGAGGTGTGTTGACTTTGATGTTGACGTCCTCTCGCAGATAGAGCCCACTCGCTGGTGTGTCAACACCCAACTCTTTCTGCTCGGGTGGCTCGCCAGGCTGATTCCCTCCTATCTTGTACGTCTGCCGCATGTCGGTGTTCAAAGGCGCATAGATATGTGACTGCATGCCATATGGCTGATTGTGGAAGACGCCCTTGAACTGGATCTTTTTCTTCGCGCCGAAGCCCAGTGCGATGATCTCGGTGATCTCGTACCAGTTCGAGAAGAACTCATCGGAGGCGGCTGTTCGTGGTGGTTCGATCGCTTGGACACCGGTGCTACATGCAGATCGATCAGCAGATGCGTTTGTCGTACACGGTGGAGAGGAGGACTCACACAAGCGGGTTCATGCGTATAACCTCCTCGTGGCTGTGGAGCAAGTCGAGGGCCAGTTGTCGCGGGACATTGGGCGCCAGCGGCGTGATCTTGGTGTAGACGATATGCTTCCCCATCGCGCCGATCGTTGTGCGGAGGTGTTTTGCGACAGTACGGGCAAGTATAGATGGGAAGGAGGAAATCCCTCAAGTGGTACGACGAGGCGCGCCCCGAGGTAATGAGCAATATGTAGTGGTCTGAGGCGCCTGCAGTGGTGGTGCTGACAGTATCATTGGCACTGGCTGGCACTCGAGATGGCTCGAAGCGTATTTATAGCAGTGGGGAGGTCAGCAAGAGTGGCTGCCACGCAAATAACGGCTTCAGTAAAGTCCAGTCCTTGCTCACGAGCTCGTAGCTATCTTGCGCCCGCCTCGACTGACGACTCGAAGGGCGAAAATGTGGCTATAGAGATGAGTACGAAGACCGTCTTGAAGGGCCGGTTTGACATCATCTCTTGGCCCCAAGCTCGAGAGACGGCATGATTTAGAGTTTAGAGCCGCCCTATATCAAGATCAGACCACCTGCTTGGCCTCTACTGTGTCTAGGCCCTCCACAGTCCTTACCATATATCTGTGTCTCATATAAGCCCAGAGCACCGAGTCTGATACTCGATACATCGCGACGAGACATGCATTTGACCTGAAGTGTTGGTTGTACGCGGAAATTCACCCATCCCGGCCTTGGAACGTCAGCACGGCGGCTGTGCCCTCCAGACACAAGATTTGTGATTGCGTTGCTCGCTGGTGCTCTACCGACTCTTGGCTGTGCGATGACGGACACGCAACCTCGCCCTGGCTTGCTTGTGCCGTGTGAGAGATACTGTCACTTCTCTGGAACACGTCGGCCAGTTGTGCCGTGTCACTGTTGCGTGCGACCTCGACGTTTACTTGCGACGTCCCATATCGCACATCAGGTACGTCAGCAAGGTAGGCACACATGAACATACATGTATGCGACTAATAAGTAAGGTATGCTGTTTCTTTCTTTTCTGTGCATTTAACCAGGGCTTCGGTCGGAGCTTCCTTTTGGAGCTGTGGAGAGATCGACGAAGCTGTTTCCGCATTCGAAGCTTCCGAGTTCGTTCGACAACGTCGAGCGGTAAGTATCAATCTGGCATACCCATGAACACCCAAATTCCAGACAAACCTTTGATTTCAGATTTCACAATTCCCAGCTTTCTCACCCATGAACCGACTCCAGCCGTGTGTGAAGCGATCGTGGCTTCCTTGAAATAACCACCAATACCCGAGTCTCCAGCAACACCATGGCTACATCAGCCTTTGGAGTCGGACTCAGCGTCCTTCCTTCTGATCCGATCAAACAACCACCCTCGGCCAGAGTTTCGGAGAAACCACCTTCACTCGAAGATCTAGACGCCATGGAACTCCCCTCCTACGGCTTAACCACCAAATACTCCAAGCCCACCATCAGCACATCCCCACCGAACGACCTCGAACAATCCCAACCGCCAACCACCCAACAAGGTTCCGCCGCAGGCATCCTCCCCACCCTCTGGTACCCCCCCATGAACCGCTACCGCGTCGCCGCCTGCTGCGCCGAATACTTCGCCAACGGCCTCAACGACGCCGCCCCCGGCGCCCTAATCCCCTACATCGAATCCAGCTACTCGATCGGCTACGCCGTCGTCTCCATGATCTGGATCTCCAACGCCGTCGGCTTCATCCTCGCCGCCTTCACTTCCGACCTCATCTGCGCTCGCCTGGGCCGGGCAAAAAGTCTAATGCTCTCGGAGATCTTCGTTATAGCGGCGTACGCGGTGATAGCGTGCCCGGTCCCGTTTCCGGTGGTGGTGGTAGCGTACTGTGCGATTGGGTTTGGGGAAGCGCTGGAGATCGCGTTGAATAATGTGTTTTTGGCGAATCTGGCGAATGCTACTGTGGTGTTTGGGGCGGCGCAGGGGTTTTATGGGGTCGGGGGGACGATTGGGCCGTTGATGGCGACGGCGTTGGTGAGTGGGGGGGTGCATTGGAGTGTTTTTTACGCTATTGCTATTGGCTTTCGGGTGGTCAATTTTGGGGTTGTTGGGTGGAGCTTTTGGGGGTATGAAAAAGAGGGCGTGAGCCAGTTTGGGAATAGTTTGCAGCAGATGGCGAGTCAGCAGGAGGAAAGAGAGACGAGTAAGTTGGGTATGATGCGACGAGCGCTGAGGAATAGGACAACGGTTATTGGGGCTTTGTTTATTTTTGCGTATCAGGGCGCTGAAGTTGCGGAGGCGGGTTGGGTTATCACCTACCTAATCGAGTACGTCTCACCCCCGAGAGTGCGATGCGATGTTCGAGAATATGCTGACGGTGAGATAGCTACCGAGACGGCGACCCAAAGAAAGTAGGCTACGTGACTTCCGGTTTCTGGGTACGCACACCACCCCATCCCCCCAGCTAGCGCAGCCTACTAACCCCTTCCTTTCCCGATTGCAGGCTGGCCTCACCATAGGCCGCTTCGTCCTAACCCACATAGCCACCCGCGTCGGCGAAAAACCCTTCGTCGTCGTCATGACCGTCGGCTGCTTGGCTTTCCAGTTCTTGGTCTGGTTCGTGCCTTCCATCATCGGTGAAGCCGTTGCCGTTGCGATCATCGGTCTGCTCATCGGCCCCATCTACCCTGGTGCTCAAACGGTGTTCACACGTCTGCTGCCTGGGAAACTGCAGGTTTTCGCTATTGGGTTTATCAGCTCAATGGGCTCGAGTGGCGGGGCGTTGGTGCCGTTCTTGACGGGGCTGATTGCTCAGGCGGCGGGGACGTTTGTGTTGCATCCGATTTGCATTTTGTGAGTTGGTGTGGGATGATGCGTTGTGAGATACAGCTGACTTTGTGATAGTTGTTTTGTGTGGATGCTGGTGTGTTGGATGTTCTTGCCTAGGTTGGAGAAGAGGAGAGAGTGAAGCACTTCTCCGTGGTGGATTTGAGCTTCTAGAAGGCAGCGTGATCATATCGTCCAGATCTTCAAAGAGTTATCCGGGACTCCCGCATTCACATCGTCGTCGTCTGCAGACTCTCCATCATCTTCGTTTGAAGAAGTCGGCGAGACCCTCCGCAGTCCAGCACACGTAGCCATCACAGCACCCAACGGATGCCACACTGCACTGCTGATAGGATCATCATGCATCTTGGACTCAGCATCCGGACGATGCTCTCCTTCGATCGAGCCAGGATTCTTCCACATCCTCACGCAACCATCCATGCCTCCAGCCCAGAGCTCGTAGCCATCAGCAGTCGGCACCACATCGACGCCCATCCTCTGTGGCGTGCGAGTTCGGCGACCAGCGAGGAACGATACGTAGCGGGAGGTATTTCGAATATCGTAGACATGCACACCATCGCTCTGCCGTTCTGCTGCGAGGAGGTACGTCCCATCTGGACTCCAGGCGAGCTGCGTGACACCTCCGCCTACGTGGCGTCTTTCGAGGACTGTGTTGGCGATCGAGAACGAGGTCCAGCACTCGGTGTTCGCCACACCGTCGTAAAGTGCGATCTGCCCCTCAGTCGTTCCCGCGGCGAGCAAGCCATCGGGGCTGATACTCAGAGCCATGATCAACCCACTACACCCAGACATTCCACCATAGAGTTTCTTCTGCCTTTTGCTATTAGTAGTTTTGTGCGTAAGCACCGGTCCCTCATTATACCGATGCGCATCGAACACGGAGATCTGATTCCGGCTGCCAGCAACAAAACGTAGTCCATCCGGTGTCCAGACCAAGCTGTTCGGCGCAATATAGGCTTCAGTCATCGGGTCGATGAGCTGGTACTTGGCATTCATGGGCTGGCCAGAGATGGCGTTGATGAGGGTGATTGGCAGGTCGGTGGAGGCTCTCAATAGCACTGCAGTCGATGGGTCGGCGAGGTTGAAGTGAGGGTAGAGGGCGTAGCTTTGCAACGCACTTGGCGATGGGATTGTGCAGGTGGATGAAAGGCCATGTGGCTGTTTGGAGTCGTCGAGGAGATCGATAGGCAGGATGAACGTCCGGAGGCTGGAGTTTGCGCTGTGGGTGATTATTGTGGTGCCGTCGGCGCTGAATTGAGCTTGGTAGAATGGACTATCCTCGAGACCGGAAGAAGCGACACATCGTGGCGTTATGGTGGTGCTTACGCCGTTGTCTTGGGACCCTTCCTCGTGTGGCGAACTGAGGGAGGGGATAATGTCCTGTAGCTCTGGGGGGCCGTTGGTGTCGGGTGCCATGTTGCGGTATTGAAGAAGTAGTTGAAAGGTTTAAGAAATGTCGTACCTCGTTCCGACTGGACTTGCCTTCAATTCTCAGTTCTCTTGGATCGTGGCAGGACCGCATGGAATTGACACTACATTGTCCAGTCTATGGCGATGATCTATGGAGGTCATTGCAAGGACCAGGGACGAATGGGCAAATGTAGTTTGCGTGAGAGAAGAGCTGGCCTTGTAAATCTGAAAGTGCACGCGAATTTAAGGTTTGCACCGGCAGCTTCCCAATTGGGCCAACTTGAGACGACCGAGCTCAGGACTTCTAGATTTTTCTACAGATACAAGATACTCCTTCGAACAACTACACCTCACTCCATCACTCATCCAACCATCGCACCATACTCCCCCTCATCTCTCATCAACACCGCAACAATGGTCAGCCTTTCTGCCCCCGTTCAATCGATGCTATAGCTAATGCGCCTCCTCTCCCCAGTCCGCCATCCTCAAAAACATCAAAGCCCTCGCGCCCCTCCTCGACCGCGTCCTCGTGCAGCGCGTCAAAGCCGAATCGAAAACCGCCGGCGGTATCTTCCTCCCCGACAGCGCGGTCAAAGAGCTCAACGAGGCAAAGGTGTTAGCCGTCGGACCAGGGGCTTGGGATCGGGATGGCAAGAGGATGGCTATGAGTGTCGCGGCTGGGGATAAGGTGTTGATACCGCAGGTACGTGATGGATGAAGTGAATGATGAGAGGTGAGGAACAGGTGACGGGGCGCTGACCTGAGGACAATAGTATGGTGGGAGCCCGATCAAGGTTGGGGAGGATGAGTACTCGATTTTTAGGGATCATGAGTAAGCCCATACCCGAGAAGCTCATGATGAAGATGCACTGACGAGGCATTAGGCTGCTGGCGAAGATCAAGGAGTAGTGGCAGAGTCCGGAGGCCTCTTGTACAACAGCATTCTCGGCGCCACGAGCCCGGCGCACGGCATCGGGCATCTACTGCATATTGAGCGCTTTGTGTTTGCATCGTCACCATGAGTGTACTAAAAAGATACTGTATTGATACATCTCTGCTCTTCGACAAATGTCGATTCAACCAGACTACTGATAGCTGACTATACTGCTGTCTCGGTTCACGCAGCCGGACTCGTGGGAGAACACGGAATCATCGTCTTCTATGGCCATGCTTCCTCCGCAAATGTCGCGGCAACGAGCCCGCTACCTTGAAGCCAGTCCGTGAACGTTCGCAGTCAGAGTATGGGCACAAGGTAGCCGGACCTGGCGTGTGCCGCGACATCTCATGCTTCCTGAGCGACCGTTTCGAGCCGTATCCCTCGCCGTAACTTTTGCTGCAGCCAGGAACAGAACAATGGAACCTTTCCTTGGCCGTCCTGAGGCTGCCGCGAAGGCCGTCATGTTGAGGCGTGATCGGGCACTTCTCGCTGCTGCTCGATGGGTCCGTCTCAGTAGTCGTTAGATCGTCGTCGTATGTGTCATTGCCGTATGTAACGTTATCGTACGTATCGTTATCGTAGGTAGTGTTATCGTATGTCGCGTTGTCGTATGTTTCCTCGGTATTGAAGCTGCTCGCGAGTAGAGTGGAATGGTAGCCAGCAGACCCTTCAGCAGTTGGCCCGCAACTGAACAGCATTGCCACATCGGTGTCGTCGAAGAGACCGGGCGTGACGCTGTTGCCGTAGCTGGCATGGGAGAAGCCAAGGTCTGACCATGTGTTAACACTGTCGGTGTCGTACTCGGCTGGCCAGAGTGCTGGCGTAGTCGTGAACTGATCAGTCTCCGAAAGGCCCGCGTATGGGCCAAACTCGAAGTCGTCTGGCGCTGGCACATTTGGTTGGTAGCCCAATGTCGTTCCACAGAGCTGATGCGGGTCAGCAGGTGCGATATCCGTCCGGGTTGTCGACAATGCGTAAGGCGCGAGCGCGTTCGATCCGTAGTTTTGACTGAACCAAGCATCGTCGTTGTCCTCTAGTGAAAATAAATCGTCGTCGGGCGAACACAGAAAGTCAAGGAGATCGTCAACCAATGGGCGGAGTAGGCTGTCAGTAGAGCAGTGAGTCTGCCCTGCCGCATCGTATGAAGGGGTGCTGACATATTGAGGATTTATCGGAGCCTGGAGGCTTTATCCTGCCTCCACAGGGAGTGGGTGAAGTGATCGAACCACCTGTCGTGTGGCCGAAGTTGAAGGTAAGCTGCGAGGTACTTCTCTTTGAGCCAAAGCAATCGCAAAGGCGGTGCTCTGGATGAGCAGCTAGAGAGCAGAGAAAAGAGCGAAGAGGGATTCAGAGGTATGAAATACCTTCGTCGAGCGCACTCCTCAGGCTGGCGGTGCCCTGTCTCCGCAGCACCGCCGAGATGCAGGTGTGGTGGGATGAGGTACTATTGGTGACCGCCATAGCCTTTGCCGTACGCCTCCCGCTGGAGAGAGCGGTGCTATTCGCCAGCTCCCGACGGCCACACGGTGAGGCAGCCTTGCAGTACATGTACCTTTGGTCGACTAGCGGAGCTTGGTCTGAGTTGCCCAACACGTCCCTACCAAAGAAGACCTCGTGGACCAAGCACATAAACGCGTGTCAGTAGAACATCAGCAAACGACCTCGTCAAATGCAATTGTAGGATACAGTATGTCGTAACTCAATACACCCCCTCATCCAAAACTCGTCTCAAGTGCACTTATGTACCTTCCATCGTCTCATGCAACACCATCATGGCTGCTCCAAACATCCTCCAATCCTCCCCATGCTCACTTGTTCTGGCTGCCCATCTCACGCTCCCTCTGCAACTGCGCCTCAGTCTTCTGGTTGCCATGCGAGATCAGCTTATTGAGGAAGCTCCCCGGCTTGCCCTCGTTGTGTCCGTCACGCTCAGCCTTCTCGATCTCGCGCTGCAGGTGGCCAGCTGTCTCGTCGTCGACATCGTCTTCGTTTTCGACGTCGTCGAGGTTGGCTGGGGGATGTCAGCATAAGTCTGTTGACCAATGGGAAGGAGGCGGGGGTGGAGGGTATGGCATACGATTCTTATCATGCATCGACAGCTTCCGCTTCAGCTTCTCCCTGATGTTCTGCATCGTGGACTGTCGTCGGACGGAGGAGCAGGTGCACTGCTCAGGTGGGGTGGTGGAGCTTGCTGTCGTTGACGTTATCTTGACGGGCTGTTGTGAGGTTCAATGGCAAACTGAGATAGTTGTCTTTCTGAAAGAAGCCTTTTTCAGGTACGACTAGGTTGGTTCGGCAGTGGTAAAGAGCTGGGTGCGGTGTAGGAGGACGGCAGAAGAAGCAGGTCCAGAAAACTGGAGACTTGAAAGGAACCCCGCCAACGCCACATGCAGGGCAGCGACTGCATTCACAAAAGAAAGTGGTCTCGGCTGGGCTTTCGGAGACAGCTCCTGCCTGTTTCGTGCATTGAAGGATTCAGGCGCGACACAAGCATCGACATCTGCCAAGCAAGTCCACATGCAGCAAGATCACGGCACGGAGAATTTGTGGTACTTTGGTACTGCATCCTGGAAGGCTGGTCCAGCTTCATATTTCCCTCACAGCTCGGAGCGAGACGCGTGCGTCGACGCGTCCAGCTGGGCAAACCTTTGGCAACACTATGACCGGCGAGAACAAACGAATCGAGGAATACGCACGACGGGAGCATAATCCTACGACATAATGCTCCACGAAGTACTTCTCGCCCTCTCTGGCCACCCCTCGCCGTGGTTTGTCGACCAGCAAACCAAACCTACCCAGGACGACGCCGACTTCCCACTACTCTCGCCGTCCGAAAAGGCGCTGCTTGCTTCCATCGGCCAAGTGTCGGAGCTACATCGCAAGTTACGGCGGCACATAGAAAGGATAACCATTGACCACCCTTCGACCATCTGTCGAGCCGTTGCCACATCCATACAGGAAACGCACCTTGCTCGCTTCCAGGACCACATTATTGCAGTCGACCGCAGGATCTTGACGAAAGATGCCACGATCGTGGGAGCGTACGACATTGTGCCTCTCGCTGGAGTTGTTGGGGAGTTCGATGCCTGGCACCGGAGGATGGCTTGGTATTGGGAGCTCGCTAGTCTCATGCAACCAACCCACACGGACTTGCGGAAATGCACTGGTGCAGGCTTGATTGACAGACTACGGTCTGAAGCGCAGACTGGCTTCCCGGATATCGAGCAGGCGGCGATCGAGCTCAGCAAGGTTGCCGAGACAGCATGGTTGCGACAAGTGGCTTCCTGGGTGCTGTATGGGAAAGTGCCGGCCTTTGGAGCGGCGGATTTCTTCGTCAAAGTCGAAACGATGGATAATGGAGAACGGTGCTCGAAAGATAAAGACCTGCTGCCAACATTTGTTGCCTCATCGACCGCATCATCCATCCTGTTCATCGGAAAGTCTCTCCTGCAGGTTCGCAGGTACGGACGACAAGCTGTGCGTTCTGTTGATAATACTCCCATATCTGAGCACGAGCTGGTATCGAGACATTTACAGCACATCTCGACACTCTCGCTACCGATAGTGCCGTCCCAGCTCTCGAAAGCTATCTCGTCGGTTCGGACGTCCCTGTCTCAGAATGTGCTCCAACATCTGCTCCCGATGGAAGTTGTGCTGAGACTCTTGTCATGCATCAAGCAATTTATGCTGCTCGAAAGGGGCGAATTTGCTGTAGCTTTGATCAATGAGGCAGACAGCCGGCTTCAAGCCCGCCAGCAGAGCATGGGACGACTGCTGCAGCAAGATCCGGTCAAAGCTCTCAAAGGACTTTCCATTAACGATGCCGAGTTTCACCAGACGTTGTCCAAAGTATGGAAAGTGTTAGCTTCACAGGACGAAGACGATGAAGACGAGGTATTGAACTTTGCTCAGAAGCACATCACACTATCAGCACCTACACGCCAGACTTCTCGGCCGTCTACTTCCGACAGCGTCAACAGATCTGCTCCGACTCTGAGCACTATCAACTTCGACGATCTCTTGTTTCCAAGCTCGGTAGTCTTGGGTATGACGATATCGCCACCACTGGACCTGTTCATCTCGCCCGGAGAGCTCGAGATGTACTCGTCTGTTAGCGCATACCTCTTGAGTGTGAAGCGAGCACATGTCAGACTCTCCGATTTGTGGCGCAGGACTGTAGCACGGCGGGAAGGCGCTCCTGCGCGTGCGAGTCTGCCGGGTCAAGCCGCGAGGTCGGAGGATAGAGAAAGATTTGCGAAAAGGCGCACAGCCACTCGCAAAGTCTGGGCGACATGTAGCGCTACGGTATTCCTCTTGTCGGAAACGTCGGCGTATTTCGAGGGCGAGATCATCCGGGAGTCCTGGTCGCACTTCGAACGATGGGTCAAAAGTTCATCTCAGACCGACGTCTCGGAGCACTCTTCGGCTCAGCTGGAGACCGATGCAGAACCCCAAAACGTACCACGGGATCCCGAAACCCTCGCGTTAGGCCACAGAGCTTTCCTCACCTCTCTCGTCTACGCACTGCTACTAAACGACATCCCATACACCAAAGACCTACGATCTCTACTCGGTAACGTAGACGGCCTTATCGCTTTCTTTAACCGCCTGCTGGATATCCAGCAGAAACTTGACATAGAGCACGATGCAGATGGTGAGACAGAGTACACCATGGACGAAGAGCGTCGGATAGCGCTAGAGCTGGATCGAGCACGGAAGAAAGTCGACAGCGACTTAAAGTCTGTTGTGAATAGACTGAAGCAGCTTGATCAGGAGCGCATCAGATCTGGGAGGTATTTGAGCGCTACGGGGGCGGAGAGTGGTGGGTTTGAGCCATGGAAGGGTGGAGGTGTTGATCGGTTGTTGATGAAGTTGGAGTTTGGGCGGATGACTGGGGATGAGTATGACCTTGTTTGACGAAGATGTACGACGAACACTAGGATGCTTTGGCGATGATGGGAGGGTGCATAGAGGTGTGGTCACTTTAAGGACACAGATGCCAAGAGCTCTCGACCTCACTTCTTCCATCAACTACAACAGCATTTCTTTTATGTCATGAACAGTGATCCCAACATGACGCCTCAACTGTAGCACCATCTCATCGAACCTGCATGAGGTATTAGGACGGGCATCAGATTGGGAGATGCAGCACATGGCCTCCCAAAATCTATTGCAAAGTTCGAGCCTGCCACCTGCCCAGCCGGTCTACGTGTTGAGAGGACATACCGCTCAGATCCATGCAGTGCACTTTCTGAAGGAGAACTTGAGGCTACTATCTGGAGATGCTGAGGGCTGGATCGTTCTCTGGGATGTCCCAATACGGCGTCCGGTAGCTGTGTGGCAAGCGCACAAGGATGTGGTCTTGGGGGTGGGAAGTTGGGAGGACGACAAGATCATCACGTAAGTCTGATATCTGAAATCACCGGTACTAGCATCCTGATCCGATGGACAGGCATGGCAGAGATAGCAAGCTTCATGTCTGGCAAATGAAGCCAGAAGATGAACGGGACTCTTCCACGACGCTGCTAGTAAACGACTCAACTACCGAACGAAAGCAACCTTGGCTATTGCACACTTTAACGTTGAATACGTTGAACTTCTGCTCGTTTACTATGTGCCCGGAAGTCCTGCCAAAGCACGAAACGAATGTCAGTCAAAGCCAGAACGGCAGCATACTGGTAGCAACACCTGGAATACAAGATGGCTTCATCAACATCACCTCCCTCCCCAACGAAGCCCGAATAGCCACTATTGTGACTCCAAAGGACGTGAAGACCGGCATGCTCATGGCAGTCAAGGTCATGTACCACAACGCCGCCCTGGCGATCATGGCTGGCTACGAAAGCGGACACACCGCTATATGGCAGCAGAACGCCCACGGTCACTGGCAAACAACTTACGTCAATAAAGCGCATTCTCAGCCCGTACTATCGCTCGACGTCTGTACAATATTGAAATGCTTCTTCACCTCGTCAGCAGATGCGGTGATTGCTCGCCACCCTGTGCCAGGTAGCAAAGTAGAGACCAAGTATGTGCAGACGAAGCATGCCGGTCAGCAAGCACTCACGGTTCGGTCGGACCAGAAGATCTTTGCTACTGCTGGCTGGGATGGTAGAGCTCGTGTGTATTCTACTCAGAGCATGAACGGATTGGCTGTGCTGAAGTGGCATAAGGAAGGCTGCTATGCGCTCGCTTTCGCCAATATACTTGATGACGACGGACGAGAACCGAAACCGGATGGCGACGAAGGCGCTGCTTTGACTAAACGCGACCTAACAGTTTCACAACAAAGAATTGAGAAGGCGAAAGCGACACACTGGCTGGCTGCAGGAAGCAAAGACGGCAAAATCTCTTTATGGGATATCTACTGAAGGTTCTGACGATCAGCCCAAGTTGAACTCGGAAGCTCCACCCATGGACTTCAACTTCGCTTGCGTCCTTCTCCGCCCGGCTTCTTTATCAGTAGGCGTCTGATCCTCGAAATCATCGTCAGCACGCCCACGCTTCGTCGAGCCTGCTGCAGCTCTCCCAGCTGAGGCCTTCCGAGCATCGTTGCTCTTCCGGCCCTCGTTCTGACCAGGTCTCTGACCAGGCACTCGGATGCTACCAGGCTTATCACGCAGCGCGAAGGCCTTCGCAAGATGGCCAAAATGGAGTTGCCCCATGTCGAAGATGCTACGTTCGGCCGCGACGTGCGTGGCGTAGGCACGAACGTGGCTTTGGAACGCCCGCCTAGCCTGCTCAAGGTGCTTAGGATGCGCAAGCGCCCAGCGTTCGATGTCAAGCTGCCAAGTAGTCGCAGCTTCCTGCCAATCCTTGTCTCCAACGACGCCTATAGATGGCGAGAAGCCTTTCTTCAGCATTTCGTCGGCTCCATGCCTAGTAATGTTTCGTGGTCCGCAGTCCTTAAGTATATCCACGTAGCCTTCTTCACATCCGGGAGCCAAGAAGATCATGGCTCTGCCATCCCTTCCAGCACGTGCTGTTCGCCCGACACGATGTAGATGGTCGTCTTTGCTGAATGGTGGGTCGTACTCGATGACGAGGTCTATGTTGGGTAGATCCAGACCGCGTGATGCCACATCGGTGCACACAATAACACTTGGGTCTGTGCATTTGGTGAACGCCATCAAGGTTGATGTTCGGGTGGATTGTTGGAGAGAGCCGTGTAGTCTGAAGAGCTGGACCTGGTTCTGGTCGCTTGATATCGCGGTGGCCAAACCATGTGTTCGTGTCTCGGAGATCGAGTTGCCCTGGGCGATCTTGTTTGAATGCTTAGGGATGGACTGCTGTGTCGGAGTAGCGTCATCCTTAGGTTCAGCGGCAGCACCCTCACCGGCGGTCAGGGATTGCTGTGTTAATAGATCAAAATGGAAGTCGACACTGTCGGCGCAACTTATGAAGACCACGCATTTTGCCACACTACCTTTCCTTTTGAAAGCCTGTCTCAAGGTAGCAACCAGCGTAACAAGCCTTTGCTTCGAAGGTACGAGGACGTAGCTTTGCTTTAATTGCGCCGGTGCGCTGAACGCTGCTGCTTTGTTTTCTGAGCTGGCATCCGCAGTGCTCATATCTTCGTCTACAGCGATCGAGGCAGCATCCTTCAATGTCGTATGTTTGAGCTGCTCGACATTCCCTTTCAGCGTTGCAGAGCACAATACTGTGCATCTACGCTCTGGTAGGTCTGCCAGCGATGAGTCTACGACTTTCTTGCGTCGCAGGTTCAGCACGCCAACAATTTTCTGGATGTCCTTTTCAAATCCCAGTTCCATCAGTCTATCGCCTTCGTCGAGTACTAGCCATCGCACTTTGCTCACATCGAGCACTTCGGTGTTGTCGATGTGATCTGCCAAACGTCCCGGAGTGGCTACGAGGATATTCATCCCTTTCCGTAGCCGCGCCTTCTCCGACTTCTTCTTCTCACCTCCTATGACCGTCCCGGACACGATCCAGTGACAGCAAGCCAAGAGACTCTCGAGAACAGCGCTGATCTGCTTCGAAAGTTCGCGAGTAGGGGATAAGACAATTGCGAAGAGGCCGCTTTCTCTGTTGAGGCCAGTTCCGGCAGTCTTCATCTGTTTCGACAGCTGCATGAGACGTTCCACAATCGGAAGCAGATATGCTAGGGTCTTTCCTGAGCCAGTCTCCGCTTGAATGAATGCGTCGGCATGGGCAGCGCAAAGCTGTTCAATAGCTTTGCGCTGAATTGCTGTGGGTGCCTTGATGCCAAGCTTGCGTAGCAAATGGGCTGCAAGGGTAGGCGATAGACCTAAAGACGTAAAGTTTGCGAGCTCGTCCTCCAGTGGTGCGTTGGAAGGTTGCACTATCTCCTCAGCCTCCATGGCAGGCTTTGGATATGACGGCGCGGATTGTGGGTTGAAAGAGAATAGGGACGAGATAACACCGTCCTTCGGTGTTTTGGATGATCCGTGTATAGTCGTAGCCTGTCCAGAGCGGTTTATGCCTGCAGATGGGCGATATGTGCTCTGCAGTCCCTCGGCATCCTCGATTCTGGGGCGCTTCGCTGGTCGAGGATTCGGGAGGATGAGCCCTTCGTCTTCACTTCGAACCTCGTCAAATCTTGGCATTGAACCTACGGCCCTTTCCTGCGCCTTCTTTCTTCCATACTGGAAAGACTTCTTTGCAGTGTGCCTGTCTTTCCAGCCTCCTCCTCGGAAGGACTTCGTAGAAGCAAAGGCGTCTGATGGGAGTTCAAAGTTGAGGAGCATGCCATCATCCGCCATCTTGCTGTCGCCTCTCGGGTCTGGGTTCAGGCAGCGTAGCAGAAAGAGTGGCAATATGGTACTCGAGATATGTTACTTTCTGGGAGAAGTATGTACTTCTTCAATCGATCGACCCAGGCAATTTGAGGTGTCTCGCTAAATTTGATGGCTGACTTTGCACAACCGCGAGCGGTATACTCGCATGGAGGGTTGGTGTTCCTTTGGAGAAGATTCGACTGCGACTTTTTTCCCCAGGTTGCTTGCGGTCTTGAAAATTGCCACGACGTCTCTTCGCGGTTAGACTAGGCTAGCGTAGAACTACGGATAGATCCCTACATGAAGCTTATCTTGGAGAACAACAAAGTACAATTGAGTATATCATTCTCGAATTCGAACTCGACTCCGAATTACGCTGCAGAACACCTCACACCATCTGCCAGCTCTACCATGGCCTGATTGTCGCAGCCTGCGGCCATGAATCGAGGAACTGGCCACCATCAAACCCTCTCAGTGCGAGACGAACCGCTGCGTAGTCCTCGGCTGCCACCTTGAGGTATACGTCCAGAGTCTCATGGTCGAGACGACACGAATATCACCGACATGCCTCACCGGGTTCTGGTCGGCTTGCGACTAAGAGTCCTTCCTGGGCTTAAGGAGCAGCTACTGCGTGCTCGTCAAACAGTCTCTTTGGCCACACAAATCCGAAGGCAGATCCATGTCTTCCGCAATGTCCCGCCTTTGCGAGAGCACAGACGAGGCCTATTGCTTCATGGTGAATCCGTGGGCCTCGTACCGACTATGGGTGCTCTCCACGAAGGACACATATCTTTGATGCGACAAGCTGCGTCCGAGAACGACAGGGTGTTTGTCTCGATATATGTCAACCCAACACAATTCGGCCCCACCGAAGATCTGGACAGCTACCCGAAGACGTGGGAGACCGACATGGAACAATTAGAGGCTCTAGATGTGGAATTGAAAGGCAACGGGAAAGGCCGCATCGAAGCAGTCTTTGCTCCAATGACCGGCGTAATGTACCCCAACCTGCCCCCGGACTCTACATTACCAGGCGTTGGCTCTTTTGTCACGATCACTCCGCTCGCCCACTTGCTTGAAGGTGCTAGCAGACCCGTCTTTATGAGAGGCGTGGCAACAGTATGCACGAAGCTCTTCAACATTGTGGAGCCGGAGCGGGTGTATTTCGGACAGAAGGATATACAGCAGACTGCCGTGATCAAGCGAATGGTCAGCGATTTCCATATCAATACTGAAGTTTGCATTGGTCCGACGAGCCGGGAACCAGATGGGCTTGCTATGAGCAGCAGGAATGTTTACCTCGGAGAACGGCGACGAAAGGCTGGAATCGTGCTGTGGCAGTCACTGAGAGCTGCCGAAGACGCGTACAGTAGGGGCAAGTGCGATCGAGATGAGATTCTTGCTCTGGGATGGGACATCGCCAACAGGATGATGATGGAGCAAGATGCTTTGTCTGAGACAGAACGGGCGAGGTTCGAGGTGGACTACCTCTCGCTCGCTGATCCGCAGACACTGGAAGAGGTTGACCGGGTTGACGACACCAGGGGAGCCATCTTGAGTGGTGCAATCATCATGCTACCATTGGAGGCGACGACGGATGGCGAGAAGCTTGGTCGTGAGAGGGACACCAAGCGTGTCCGCCTGATCGACAATATTACTCTTACGGCTCGAGTACGATAGAAAAAAGCCAGTCCGCAATTACAATCTCTGTCTCCCTCCCGAGCTACCGATCAAAAGAAGTAACAGTACATCAGCCCGAAGATTATTAGTTTGAAGGAAAACGTTTACGTCTTTACACGTGCCGGGAAGGGAACCCTGTTCTCCCTGCTAGTCATGGCGCCGTCGAGATGTTTTCTAGCACTGTGGTCGCAGATCGACCAGTCGGCTCCATCGAGAACGTTTTGAGAGCGGTTTTTCGACTGCAATTTCTTGTGGTCGATAGCCTGCCGTTCCATGCTGTCCTCTACTTCGCTGCTAGAGCCGCTTTCACAGCTGGAACCTCTTCATCTACCGGCAGAATACTTGGTATCGGGCCAACGGGAGTGATGCCGAAGGGATTGATCTGCTTGTGGCTTTGAGTGTAGTGCTTCTTGATGTGCGTGAACTCTGTTGTGCTGCCGAAAGCATCCACGTTCCAGTAGAGGTTGCGAACCCACCTTGAGTATACACGCGTCAGCTTGCATTTCCAGGTAGGCACTAAACCAACTTACTCGTGAAGTGCTGGATATCCGCTGCGGATGTCACGGAGGTTGCACTTAAAGTGCTGTACGTAGACTGGAGCCATGTTAGCAAGATATTCGTTCTCGCTGATGGGCCTTTCGGAAATCAATGCTTACCAGCGTCGAATCGAATGATGGTCTGCAATCATGTTAGCAGCTTCCCAAAAGCGATACAGGATGCCCGTTTGCCTACTGTATAGAGTCTGACGTCTGCCTCAGTGAGTCTGTCGCCGTGATAGTATGGACCAGAGGATTTTGAGAGATCATCTTCGGCTCGGTCAAGCGACTTGAACAATGTTGTGACTGCCTTCTCGTACGCTTCTCCGGTACTGTAGGTTCTGTCAACAATGCTTGAAGTAATATCGATTTAAACTGGGAGAACTCACGTTGCGAACCCGCTCTTGTAGACACCATTGTTGATGTCGTTGTAAGTCCACTCATTAGTCTCCTCGATCTTCGCTTCCAGGTCCTTGGGTAACAGATCTACACTCTTGTACTTCTCAGGGAGGATGCTGTCAAATCCGTGGTAGAACATGCGGATGATCTCGCTCGACTCGTTGTTGACGATTCTGTTTTGCTTCTTGTCGTAGAGGGTTGGAACAGTGAAGCGGCCCTCGTAGTCTTTGTTGTTCTCGAAGTAGATGTCACGCAGATGCGCATAGCCATCGTGCAATGGATCCGGAGTCGTGTTCTCGCCTGGTTCGTTGTCATCCTTGGTTGCAAAACGCCATCCTTTCTCCGCCATATGCCAATGGACGGATGTGAAGGGGATGATGTCTTCGAGGCCTTTGAGCTTTCGAACAATCAATGCACGATGGGCTAAGTTACGTCAATCGTTGCGGCTCTATGAACTGGGCGCTTTGTCACTTACCCCATGGGCATGCGTAGGAAACATCTGGTTGATGTTAGCTCACTCACTGCCCTAGATCTCGAGATGGCTACTTACATAGATGATAGCGATCCTTCTCTGCCGGGAAGTCGTCGGACCCAACCCAGTTGCGGAAGACGGACGACTGTCGCTTGAACTCGCCGGATTTGTCCTTCGGGTCAACCCAGTTTAGAATGTCCTTCTTGTTTTCAGACTACAGGGTGTCAGTACGCACCATATGGTCCTTTGGCATTTGCCACGCAGCATCCCTTACCGCCATGGTTGCCCTGTGTGCGCGAGTGGTGATGTTGGGCTTGAAGTGTGATGTGAATTCTCTGGATCTGAGGACAGCTCTGAGCATTTATCGAGAAGAAAGAGTATACCAGCACACAGCTCGTCCAAAGTATACCAATGGTATGCACTGTGCTGAGGCACGAATGATGACTATTGATGACAGATGGTTGTGAAGAAACGCCAAGAGGTCTCGCCACCAAATCGTGATGCGCGCTATTGGAGGCTTCAGGAGGACATGGAGGAGAAGAGGAACTCGTTCGCAACGCTTTCTGAGATTATACATTTCTACGATATATGGACCCATTAACTTCTAACACAGGCAGCTACCAGACAAGAAGTCGCTGATCGTGTAGTCTGGATATTCGTAGCCGATCTCGGTATACAGCCCGTCCGCTGGCAGGGGCTCACCATGGATAGGCAGTTCCATGTGGTCCTTGGGAACACCATCCATCCTTGCGATCGCAAGCCACTGCAATACTGGCCGCTGCCCGTAGCCAAACGGATCAACGCCAGGACTCCATGCATCGGCAGTAACAATTCCCAGCTCCGAGTCGCTTGAGGGACAGGCCGTGGTGAAAGTGAAGTACATCCAGTCTGCGCTGTGAGCGTCGACCAGATGCCATATGCCGTGGACTTGCATGCCGGAGTCTTTGTGGGTGAATGGAAGACCCTCACTACGAATCAAGTCAGCAAGGAAGCCGGGATCGAAACACTCGAGTCAACATACCTCGCGGTCTCAAACTGTACGTTCGGGATGTCCTTCCAGTAGTACGTGAATTGCTCTGGTACAACCAGTTTCGCGCCAATGGCAACGTAATCCGCTGCACCGAGATTGTGGTCATGGTGGTGATGTGTAACCAACAGATGTGTTACGGAGCGATTGAACGTCTCCTGCACGTAATGGATCACCAGCTTACTTTGGTGTGGAGGAGCATCCGTCACCATCACGGCGTCGTCGAAGATTGCCAGTATCGTCCTGTAGACGGTGTTGTCCTCAAACGTCAGGTGGTAGAGATTTGGCAAGCTGGGGATCGGCTTGATGACTTTCAGGGCCGGCAATGTGCCAGAGTACGGACCAGCATAGATGAAGTTCTGCGAAGATTCGAAGATCTCTGCTGGGCTGAAGATCTCGGAGTGCTGGGCTGGGACTGGAGGTGCGCCAGAGAATGTTTGATTGCTGATGGCAATCGGTAACCCTTCGAAGAAATCCGGACTGAGGGATGGATTGATTTCGAAGGTATCGAACAGAATCTCCTGAAGCATCAAGTCTTCGTTGTACAGCAATTTCACATTCTGTGGAAGACTGATGACATTAGCTGTGGTGTAGTTGTACATCACAACATCGTTCGTTGAAGGACCAAAGATTGGATGGTTTTCGTAAGCTCGAACTCGAGCCGGCAGGTAGGTCTCTGGATCAAATATGACGGTAAGATTGATCGATGAGTCCGTGATAGCAGGGTGGAACCGCCCATCGTTGATCTCTATGGCTGACGTCGACAGAGTGCCATTAGCAGATTGCAGTTTGCGAACGATTGCTGGCGAAAATCGCCACGCGTCTCGGACCAGCACATCCGCATAGAAAGCTAGTAGCAGATCTTTTAGTATCTTTCTGTTCTGCAACAGAGAAGGAGGTCTCTTACGGTCTGTATAACCAAATGGCACAATCGATGGGGCGAACAAGAACATGTTACCAGCGGTGAAGCATGCATACCCATCTAGCCCGCTTCTGACTACCAGCGAAGACTCCGGCATCTCTAGCAACGTTCGTTGGAACGTCCAGTAGTCGCCCAAAACATCCTTGCGATCGATTCGCTGGACGACAATTGACGGATCGCTCAGATCGTAGGAGATCGTCTGCTCTCCGGCAGTTGAGATTCCGGTATCTGCTACTCCAGGTGTATTACTCTCAGCCAAGCTGAAAGATCTGTAGATGCTGTAATTTATGAGCAAGGTGGACTCTGGCCTATGAGAGGGTCATTGGGAGACTTACAAAGCATGCGATGAAATGGTCTTCACACTCTCCAGCACACCCTGGCCGCCCAATGCTCGAATGCTCCTGTCGAGGATGCTTTCTGCGGACAGATCACTGTACTCCCAAGGGCTTCCATACGGGTGCTCATGCGCAGCTACGACAGAGGCTGAGATTGAGACGAGAAAAACCCAAGCAACAGACAGGCTGAATCGGAGAGGGTTGCAGTACGCCATCGGGCTTTGAGAATGACACTCAGCACGCCCAGAAAACAAAGATTCTCTCGCATATGAAGAAATAGGAAGTCTGCAACTCAACTCCCGAAGTCTTCGAGTCAGGATGCCGTCAAGCCACCATGCAGGTTCTAGTGACACCGACCCCCGGCTCTGCATAGTACAAACTTGTTGTACGTCGGGCGCAATTGTTCAAGCCGTCATTGACCCAGCCCTGCACTTGTTGGAGAAGCATGGACGGACGGAGGTCATCAACGAAGGTCGCCTCGGTTGCAAGCACGTTTACGCCACAGACAGGGGTAGATCGTACCGCAGTTCGATCCAATTGCAAACAAGACGATCTGTGTCACTGTCGGTCTCACCGGGCACGAAAGACGACATCTCGAGATACCGAACGATGTCATATCATGCTGGTGTTTGGGAACACGAGACTCTGGGACAACATTTTCGAGGTATGTCCCTCTGGCGTTCTAGAATAAGGTTGTTCAAGGGTCTGTGTTTGGGATCATGCAATCTGTGGCGGTCTGTCTACACCACACGACAGCCTTTCATGGACCCAGGCGACAACAGCTCAAAGCTTCCAATGCAAGTTGAGTTCTACTTCGTGGGTGGCGGCGGCGGCGGCGTGACTTTTGCTCCGATGTCGATGAGGAAAGCAGCGGCATTGAGCTCTGCGTACACTGGAAGAAATGTCAGCGTTAGAATCGAGAGCACCGCTCGCAACACGATCTCGATACCTTGTGTGATAATGAACGGGAATTCGTTGCCCTCAGGCGCAGGTGTCGTTTCCAAGATGGTGATGCCCAGAACAGGTTGCGGCTCGAAAGTTATCTCGAATCTAAAGGTAACAACATCACAGGTCCAGTAGATGTTGAGTGGCTTGTAAGGAGTGCGAGCCTGCGCTGCATTGGAGCTTATAAACTGAGTTCTGTTCGCAAGCGTTGGACCAAGCAGAGGAACAGGGCCAACGCCGCCTACCACCCGAACGACCGGCGTTAGCGATGATGTCGAGTATCTAGGGAGTGTGGCAGCTGCATACCACCGTTGATGATCGATGCCACGGAACCAGAGGTATCCACAACGTCCTCGGCGATCAATGCATTCGCTAGTGTCTCGTTGAACCCATCTCCGTTGGTGAGTTGGATGAAGTTCTTTACGAGCTCATATGCCGTATGTTTGGTGAGACAACCATTACCGGCACCAAACCCAAAGATCGGTAGTGCTGATACATAGCTCTGGAACGCTGAAACGACAGCAATGGCACAAAGAAACCGCATGTTGCTTTCGTCAGGCCTCGATGACTCGAGGGTATAGAGATTGTGTGGACGTGATGAAGTAGAACTACTCAACTGTCAGATCGTCAACGTTTACCGATGTATAGACTCGATTGGACTGCAGTCAACCAAGAGTTCGGTTCCAAGATGATAGAAGTGTTAACGTCATTAGAAGCTCAACTTGATCAGCCGTTACCGAACGAAGACATCCATGGCCTGTTATGGACTCTGACTGCCAGTATCTTGAGCTTGCCCTCAAGGATGCTCATCCCTGTCAGCGGTTTTCTCCAGCTTTGCCGTCTGACCTGCAGGCAGCGGCTCACCTGCAGGCAGCGGCTCACCTGCAGCTGTACCTCCTAGAAGCGAGAGCTAATGCAGCACGTAGAGCTTACCCCAAGTGTACATATGCATAGCTGGATCTGTCAAGCCTCCGATACATGTGCCTGAAGTTTCTCAGGACCAACGTGCACCTGCATCGGATCTCCATTTCACGTCATCATTTGTCCGTGGAACGTCGATCGACGGATCTGTGCGACCGCGCTGTTCATCTTTCATGGCTTGGCCCCAGTGTCTGGTTAGATGATCTTGTGGTGTCAGTACTGTCATAATGCACATATTTGCTGTGTTCGATCACGAGAGGCGGCTCCGTACACACTACACTGATGTTCGATCAAGGTGTGCTTCAGATTTGCGGGAAAAGAAGGGTCAGATGTTGTTGTAACCTAAGCGACCCTCTGCCATTCAATCTATGTGTGGACCGATCTAACCATGTCATGATAGTCTAACGCGACCAGATTGCGTGGTGTGATACTCCTCGTAACATCGAAAACTGTAACCTTGCCAGCTCGGACGCGTTACTCCTCAAACTTCTCATCCACCCTTGTGAGCAGTTCTGCAAAGATCAAAGAGTCGCCGTAGTCTTCGTCGTAAGTTCGGATCTCTCTGATCTGCAAGCCCGCACCATTGAGCAACTTATCGAAGTCTGCCCTCGTCCTTTCTTTCGCTGCTAGCATCGTCATCATCGCCAGGTCCATACTGGCCTGCTTCCACGAGACCCCGAGTTGCGGCATCACGACTTCGTCCAGAATCAAGACCGAATCGTGGGCCATTGCTTTGGAGAGCTGCGATAGGATCGTCTTGGAGTCAGCATCGTTCCCTAAATAACGGTAGTGTCAGCGTTATACTTGGTACACTTGAGTCGATCGAAATTTTTCAGAGCAACCTGCAGAATGGGCGACTGACAGTTGTGTATGACATTGCGAAGGTAGTAAACTTTGGCTCCGGTGATCGGTTGCTCTTGCATGAAGTTGTGGGGTTGGACGGTAATGTTCAAAGACTCTAGCTCCTCGCGATTGGACAACATGTTCTGGACGAGCTCCAGATCCTCGATTACGATCCGACCCTGGAGATTGGGCTGGTCTTTGGCCATGGAGAGAATATGTCAGCAGGTGTCTCATATTTCCCAGGGAGAGGGGTCTTGCTCGATGCAGAACTTACGATTGCGAAGCTCGATCGATTGATGTCCAAGACCCTGCAGAACAAAAGGCAAAAGGATCAGCAAGTGTCTCGGGAGTTTCGAGGACTCTAGAAGGTCTCAAAGCACTACACGAAGTCCGATCGCGTCTCGGAGAGGCCTTGTGCTCATTATTGCTTACCGCTCCTACGTCGCACATCATCACTCTCCCCAGCTCAACATCCTCTGCAGACAGCTCGAAGTCTTGCAACGACGACGAGGTCTGGCCATCCCAAACACTACGCTGGCCCATCCGTTGAGCCGCCATAAACGCCTGGCCTGCTGCGGCGTTCTTGGGGTTGTGTTTCCGCCATTCGAACACTGGCATGTCCGTCTTGTAGGCCAGGTTGAAAGGGGTGACTGTGGACGATGGAGGATTTTCGTAGCGATTGTTGGCTAGGAATTCAGGTATGGCTTGATAGGCTCGAGTCATTGTGAGAGAACTTGGAAAACGTTAGGCTCGGTAAACCGCTCGATATACGTCGAAGCGACAATCTGAATTGACACTTACTAGTGTTTAATGCCTGCGGCTGTGCCAGGCTGAGCGAGGTTACGAGAGATGTTGGAGGCAGTAAAGGTGCCTTGGGGTGTCTGCAAGATCATCTGGTGGGCTGCATAGAATCCGAGTAGACGAGCTATCGAGCCTCTGTTAGGATCACGTCAAAGAGTTGTGCTTCGACGGTATGTAGTAAAGCTCACCGAGCAGTGCTGGCTCAGAATTCGTCTTTGCGGCCAGTTGATCGACGGTAAACGCATCGTTCGCACTCTCGCACAGTATGTCGAACAGACGAAGGTCGATGCCGGTTTGGGCCGTAGCAAGAGGCAAATGCTGTTGGCCGAGGGTGAGAATTAGTCCGTTGAGACTTGAACTTCGTCGGGAGGAGGCCTACTTACGCCATGGTAAAGACGTTGCGCTGTATCTTGCTGAGACTCGACGCTCCAAGCTAAGCGAAGTGCAGCATCGTACAGCTCTTTTTTCTCTTTCTCATCCGTAAGCGGACATCGGGACAGCTCGTTCAAGCTTGACACCAAGACAGAAGGCATAATGGAGGAAGGGAGAACTCGTTGCAGTTGAGGCGATTGGTCTCCTTTCTTGACGAGCACGGAAAGTATCGAATGTTACAGCTTGATATCGAAGGATGGAAGGAAACGGAGGATTAGACCGAACTGCTTACCTTGGTACCAGATACCTATACAGTTTAAATCCAATGCTACTATCGTCCGTAAGACTGTCAGCCTCGGGGAGCTTCCGGGTACTGTTCACCTTGCATGTCGTTGCAGCCATTGAAACGTAAGTCCCGGTCAGCATGCATCCGACAATCAATACATGCTGTCGTCATTGAGTGAGTCTGCAGGATGTACAAGGTACATGTAAACATCATGGACGAATTTCCGTGTAACCATCCAAGTACTGTAGTACATCGCCCAGGGGCTAAGTCTATCGAAAGCGAATCGTCAGTCATCCACACGACAGGGTATTTGGAACCCACAAGGTACGAGTGGCCCACAGAGGCTTACAGGTCATCGACCGCGATCCGCTCAATGTATCGGCCTCGCAAGACTCGCGATAAGAGCTCATGCTGCGAGCCAATTCCCAACATGCTTGGCCCATTATACCCGAGCTACAGCTGTAGCCTCGGGGGCAGTGAATGCTCAATCTCCATTCCTTCTATACGGTGTAGTATTGGTTATACAAGCAAGCACCCCGATAACTCTGTTATGCAAAGGAAAAGTATCCCAACGATTCTATCGTATGCCCGTGCAAATCACTCCACGCAGAACACATGGGAATGAAGGAGTAAGCAGATCACTGAACAGCACAATCGGAGTCCTCCTTGAGCGTTGCGCTCGACGGCAGCCATATGTCCTCTGCTCTGTCCAGAAGCTCCCTCCCCCCATTAGAGCCTATCAAGTCGTCGCAGAGGTCGAAGTTGAGTGAGCCAGGAGTACCGGTTGATCCTTGAACGCAGCATACCGCTCTGCCCTCGACCGTTTTGTCGCATATACATCGCAAGGCTCCTGCGACAACGTCGGCAATGTCGTTTGTCTGGGTGTTGTGGTCTCTCAACTTGCGTTCGCATTCTCCCGCGATCTTCTTCTTGCTGACATAGGTTGGCGCGAGCAAGTTGGATTGGTATTGGGCCATGCTTGGCCGAGGATTCCGGGTGGTTTTCCAGATCGCTCGTACGGCATGTTTAGACGCCGCGTAATCGGTACCAAATTCCAGACCGTCATACTGTGGTTGGGTAAGGTAATCGTTAGCATATCATCAGTCGATCCTCGTTCCTTCAACGATAGCGTGATCTGGTGCAGCTACGTACCCCAGCCATAGAACAGATAAAGACGAGCTGTGGCCTGAACTCCGGATCCAAACGTTTGCAATTAAGCTGGTTGAAATACCATATTGCCAAAGACGTTGTGTAGTACACTCCCATAAGGTTGACTTCGAGCGTTCTGGTCGGTGGTTTGGGCGGATCTGCGCCAGCTCTGTGGTTGCTTGGAAGTGCCGACATCAGTAGGTTGTGAGTTACGATGCCTGCGGTAGTGACAACGATGTCCAGCTGTTCATCAGACCATGTAATCACCTGCTTGAATGTCGACAGTAATGAATTCCAATCACCTGTGTCGGTGCTGAAAAAGCTGACGCAGTAGCCGCGACCGTTCAAGTCGTTCGCAACTGTCTCGCCTGCTTTCGCATCGCTGCCACAGATTGCTACCTTCGTGGCATGCTCGGAAAGTGCTGTGGCGATACCAAGACCAAGACCAGTCGCACCGTCCAGGACCAGGGCCGTTTTGCCTTTGATGGTTCCAGTATCCATAGCAGCGTCTGATGGTCGGGAGAAGTCTGTTCTCGGAGTTGAGAATGTGTTCAAAGACGGCAACGAGATGGCTGAGTCCCTGTTGGAAGCCATCGTGGTGGTGATGGAGTTGAGTACGCTGAGGCGAATGTGTTGCAAACAGAATTGGCTTGTCGACTTGTCAACTTCTTGGCTTAAGAGAAAGACTACGAGCTACTGCTCATTTGGTACTTCGTAAGTTGCCCGAGGTTTCTCAAGGATCTTTACTAGAAGGCAGCGATGTAAGGTGGTTGCACATCATCACGTGCGCGGCTCCGCGAGTCCGATCCATAGACCACCTGCATTGCATGAAGTCGTGTTAAAGAGCTTTCCCTAGGGCTCGTGGCCGACGAGTTGAGTCATGAATTCCGGGACCGATGGTGATTGAGGCCTGATTGGGTCTAAGTGTTCAAAGATACTGGTGGGCGTCGCCATCAGGACGCATTGGGTGAATGTAGACGTAATCCAAGCTGTGGTGTAGGTAACACCTGTACGGGAGTCGGATGCGGATCATGCTGCGAAGTATTCGTGACTGATGGCCAATGGGCCACATATGCAGAGTGTGTGAGGCCTTGGAGGAGGGGGGCTGACGGGAGATTTTTGTGGGGACACAAGGCACATCTCGAAAGCCACCCACCCTCCCTGCTCGTTCAGAGCCGCCCCAACATGTGTGC
Organism: Extremus antarcticus; assembly: GCA_033117895.1. Classification (NCBI taxonomy): domain Eukaryota; kingdom Fungi; phylum Ascomycota; class Dothideomycetes; order Mycosphaerellales; family Extremaceae; genus Extremus; species Extremus antarcticus. The sequence continues at coordinate 97,732 of JAWDJX010000037.1, read as the reverse complement.
AGCTGTACGATGTAGATCGGACGGGATGCATGCACGGCGTGCTGTAGTCGTCATGGATCTATCTTTGGGCGACGGCCTACACGCGACTGCAGTAGGATCTATGGGATGGCGAGAACCAGCACATAGTAAGCTTGACATCGATCCACTGTCGCGTAGCAAGTGCTGGTCATACTAAGGGTTGTTCGCGATATAGTCCAGGCGCGTATAGATCCGTATAGCCATGGCTTGTTGCTGGAACTGCCACCGCGAATACACACCCAACCACGAATGCTGGGTCTGTGGTCAGAAGGGGTCCACGAATACACATCCACACGACGAGAATATGGTCGCACGAAACAACGATATACCGGGATCATGCAGTTGTCCGAAGATTCAGAGTCCGGCCGGTGACACACGCTCTGAAAGACCAACACCATCGCATACTCCTGCTACAGGCAATAGTGCTAGACCATCTACAGACATTGTCGAGAACCAGATGCCAGTCCTCCCGCATTCGTTCACAGGGACGCCCAATGCCTCAGTACATAGGATCGACGATGCAATGGATCTTCTCTCCACTGCATCACAACGTTATGCGAGCAGTATCTGCGACTTCGACTTTACATCTGACGGCGGACCAGTTGTCTCCGTCGTAAGAACGTCTGGAATGGGATACTCTAGCACCGATCAGATCAACCCAGATTTCGGATCGATCGAGATCATACCTCGCGAGTCGCTTCCACCTCGAGAGAAGGAGTTATCAAACGAGACGAAACCGGGGCCTGGACCTGCCAAAATCGACGTCCGCGGTTGGCGACGTGGCCTCCTTGTAGCCTCTGTCCTGGCTGGAATGTTCTTGGGTTTCCTTGACACGACGATAGTGTCAGTTGCGTTGCCTACGATTGCTAGCGACTTCGGCGATTACGGCCGCTCCACATGGGTGGTGACAGCGTACCTGCTGACGTATATGGGTGAGTGCAGTAACCTCTCAAGTAACATTATTTGCCGTATGCTAACCATCCAACCATCAGCATTTGCCATTATCATATCCAGGCTGAGCGACATATTCGGTCGGCAAGTCGTTGAGATCACATCTTTCATCGTATTCATGATCACTTCCCTGGGATGCGCCGTCAGTCAAAGTATGGTTGGTTTGTATGTGATCTTGAGTTCCACCATGGTCCCTTGAACTATACTGACCGTTTAGAATCGTGTGCCGAGCATTGCAAGGCATTGGAGGTAGCGGTCTATATTCCATGACCATGATCATCGCCCTCAACGCCGTGCCACCGGAGAAGAACGGTCTCGTCGCTGCAGCGATCGGAATCACGCTGACTATCGGTGGCATTGCCGGACCACTTATCTCAGGTAATTCGTCTACGCATCTTGATGCGACAAGTACAACGCTGACAAGCTGAGTAGGCGCAATATGCAGCACCACAACCTGGCGATGGATCTTCTATGTAAGTCAAAACAATGAGTGACGATAGAAAAGGTTCTCCGCGCAAGAAACGAGCTCGATGAGATGCTCTGCACTGTTTCCAGCGCGAATAAAACTTCGAGACACTTGCTTATATCCCGAATCAACACCATAGATCAACCTGCCTCTCGGTTGTCTGGCATTGGCAGGCTTCATAATCGCCTGGCCTCGAGATCGAACCAAGAAAGCGTTCACTAAAGCTGCTTTCAAGAGTATTGACTTCGCCGGCTCAGCTCTTCTACTTGTCGCCTCCGTTCTCTTGATCTTTGCAATGCAAGAAGGCGGAACTTACGTGCTCAAGTGGAACAGTGCTGCAATCGGCGTGTGCTTGACTCTGGTTCCTGTCTGCTTCCTAGCCTTTGTTGGCTGGCAGTGGTGGCTGTCCAACCATCCGGACTGGACTATTCAGGTTGTATTCCCAGTCAAGATAGTCACACAGAGAGTGATTGGCGGAACCATCTTGTAAGCTGTCATTGCCTCTCGTTAGGAGTGACTCCGCTGACGATGCTTGTTAGATCGACACTGTTCTCTGGCTTCACGTTCTTCATCGCAGCCATCAGCCTGCCTCAGCGGTTTCAGATCGTCGATGGCAGCTCTCCCATCATAGCTGGCCTGAAGCTCCTACCACTCCTGTTCTGCTCGTCCATCGGATCAATAATCACGGGAAAATTGAGCTCCAAACGGAACAACACGGCATACACTCTGGTCGCTGGCGCTGTCCTCCAGCTGATAGGTTTCGGGTGCATGATCTCTCTTGGAAATTCCAGCCCAACTCCGAGCGGTGTCTACGGTTTCCAGGTGCCCTTGGGCCTGGGAGTCGGACAGATTATGAGCTCGGTAACAATGCTCGTGCAGTTCCAGTCTGAGCCAAGATGGATAGGTATGATATCATGACCGTCTCTGCAATGCTTCTCACTTACTGACGACTATGTTAGGCGTTACCCAAGGAGCATTGACCCAGATGAGGACGCTCGGAGGCAGCGTCGGTCTGGCCGCCGGAGTCATTGTCTTCAATCAACAGATCCGAAGCTCTGCAGTGTTGAATAAAGCACTTACTGGCTCTCAACTGAGCGATATCTACAAATCTCCGCTAGCCATCGAGCAGCTCTCCCAAGGAGAACGACAACTGGTGTCTCGGATCTACGCAGACGCATTCTCCTCAGAGATGAGGACGGCGACATATATAGCTGCCGCGTGTCTTCTCGTCAGTTTGATGACTCTTCAAAAGAATCCGCCTTTTAAAGGTCCGCCAGGGTCTGGAAAGCCTCAAGGAGCGAAAAAGCCGGAGCAAGTGCGAGATCCGGAAAGCATGGTAGAGAAGGAAGAGTCGTGAAGCGTTCAACTTCCATTCTAGCCAGGTGCCAGTGTCTGACGAATTCTTTGCAATGAGACATACTCAACTGAACAAATTCACCAGCTCAAGATCTGAAGGCTGCGACGTTTCCGACCATTTTCCGAGATACTGAACACCGTGGTGCCACTGTAAGCGATGAGTTTAAGTTCCAATAATCACGACTTCGTAGAGCTGTCCGTTTCTTCGCATGAGTCGAGGCCGGTCACCACGAGTGGATAATCCATAAGACTGATCACATCGATGATTGTGCCTTCCTGCGGTAGAGCCCTAAAAAAAGGCCTCGAACTGAATCGTTGGCGTAGGCCGGTCGGATCTGAGAAGCTCGAGCTCATCAAATTGACTGTTGATCGCGCTCGCCCAGCCGGCTTTGAATTGCCGCTCGCGTAGATAACTTGACAACCTCGTTCATCGTAGTCGACCCTCGAGCCCCAGAGCTCGATTTGGCCGCGGCAACATACTCAATGAGCGAGCCATCCAATGATGAGCGAGCCATCCGATGCCTCGATTCTGATCATGGTTCAGGCCATGCGTGCCCAGACAGACTATCGACGGATGTATCATACATGCAAGACTGTTCCATCCAGTGACATGCTCATGGACACGGCACGCTGCCACGTTCTGTCCCAGGCAACCGTTCCATGGTAGGATCCCGCGTATTGACAGCGCAGTCCTCGTACGGCAATCCTTGCACGGCTTACATCAAGATACCTCGCATATGTGAAATGTCGACACCAAGTGATGTTGTAATTGGATCACAGAGTTCGGTAGCAACCGTTTCAGCCGCAGATTCCCGCAACTTTCTTTCAACTCTGTTGGCCCTGCGCTCACGCGGGGTTCCAGCCGTGTCCGATGTACACTGACGTAGGCTATTATGCGCGATTCCGTTCGAGTAGGCAACTGTCAGCCTTGCATGCTCCTTTCGATATTGCTCCCCTCTTGCTGATCCTCTTGCTGATCCTCTTGCTACAACGCCACGGACCGCCCACCCGCCATACATGGGCATTTCGCTAGAGCAACCAAGACGGCTCAGTTCGAGCTGTCTATCGAAGACAGCAAAGCGTAGCCGCTAAAACACGTGGAGGGGATGGTGGCCTCAAGAGCCCCAATGAGGCGCCTGGCGCCTGGTCCTTTGCGGAGAAACACAAATCCTGTTCCAGGAAGAAACACGCCCGTATCGAGCGCGACGACCAGCCAGAGGGTGACAGGCGGTCGCAGAATAAGTACCTGACAGTTCTCCCTTACATCACCTTCGGTCGCTCGTCATTGTCCCTGCGCGCTTATACTCCCTACGACAGTTAACTCAACTTCGCGGTATTCTTCGCTCTCGGTCTCACACTCACTCTCCAGTCACGAAAATGAAGTTCACCATCTTCGCCTTGGCCACTGTGGCTTCACTAGCCACTGCAGCGCCGACTTCGCGGGACACTGGTTACTGTGTCTGCCAGGCCGACGCCGAAACACTTGTCGCACGATACGCGGTACAGCATTGATGGGCAGAAATCCACCCTCAAAAGACATTCGCTGACCCGTTTGCTCTGTGTTCAGGCCGTCATAGCCGCGCAGCCATCTGATTTGGGCGGCCCGATCAAGACTGCCAAAGCCATTACAGGCAGGAATTACGTGGAGCAGTCTGACTCTGCCAACCAACAGATCGGCATTCCTGTGCGTACCGTCGTTTCAAGACCATACCCATCGTACTGACCCGGTATGCCAACAGCTCGGCGTGCTCACCACTGCTACCAAGGCGGACTTCGTGTACGAATCGCAGAACAATCCACCGCTTGTCACGCAAACACAGGAGGTCTTCACCGGCGGTTGTAACAAAGTCGTGTGGCGATGGGTTTCCACGACTCAAGGCAGTGGCGCATACCAAGTCCAGGGTATTCACGTTTTCACGTTGAACGCCAGCGGCAGGATCATCGATGCGAGGTTTGGTAAGCGCGACGAGTTTCGGAGTACAGATTCGTGTTATATTGACTTGTCCAAGAATTCAACTCTTTCGCCGGCGCGCTCAACAACGGCTACACCATCTTCTACCCGAACGGCACTCAGTACGGAGTCTAGAAGCCTCGAATGTGGTGGTGGTGGTGGTGATACCCTTCTGTCATTGAAATATGGCTTCATAGTTTTGAGATGTAGTTGATCTATACCAATTTGCTGCAGAGGCGATCATCTTTCCTAGATGAACCTGTGTCTCGAATATGTGAGCGCAGCGACAGAGGCGCTTCCTTCATTGTACTGCCCTCGCCCAACATACCTCCAAGAAGAGGAGACAGTGGCAACAAATGCTGACAGGTCCTCATTGGGCGTTGTTGCGAAGCGCCGGCGGTATGTCTCGCTAGATAATGGCTCACTTGTTTGCTCGGTGAATCAGATGCGGTGGTAGCTCCATCGGCGGCACATCTGCATCAGCATTCCAAGAAGATCTCACGTGCGGGCTCATCGGGGAGACCTTCGGCTTGTTGAGCTCCTCATATAGCGTCTTTAGCGCCGACTCGTCCTTGCAGAACTTCACAATGTCTTCGAAGATGCTTTCGGCAGACTTTGGCTCCGTCTTCTTGGTTGGATTGCTGCTCCACTGCCCGACTAGCCGATTTCGCATCAGTAGGAAGTCACCGCGCCCATCGTTCGAGATTTGTGCCAGAAGCAAGCCAGATCTGTGAACGAACTGCGTCATTTGATACTCCGGACGACCCCACGAGTAGGAGACGTCCAGCTTGCGTGGGAAGCTGTGTGCGGCCTCGAGGTCAAGCACGAATCCCATCTTTCGTAGAATAGCTTTGTGATTTCCGTCCCTGTCAACCCGTCCGCGCGGTGATCCTGGGTTGGGCTCAAGCTGAGGTGTCGCCGGAGGTTTCTCGCTCGGTCGTAGTGCGAGCTTTGCAAAGACTGGTTGATCTAGTGGACGTCGCTCAAGAAGTCGACTAGCCTCCAGAATAGGGATCTGGACCAGCTTCAGACCATGGCTTTCGACCAGGCTGGACCATCGTGCTACAGCCTCACGGATCAACTTCGGTGTTGTGCTAGTCCAATCTAGCTGGATGTGGTAGCAGTTGTCAGGGTTGTGAATGCGATCTATGGAATATTAGCAGATACGTACGAGGGTCGTGAGCAATGCATACCGTAGTGTAGAGTGACGATCTCGAGCTGCTTTGACTTCTTCGTAGGGTCCACGTTGTACTGCAAGCTTTGGCTCAAGAGTATCGCTTGCTTCTCACGTCCGTCGACTTGAGTCATCGACGGCATTGGAGACCCTCTCCCGGAGGAATCGGAGTCGCTGTGCAATGCCCGGATGCTTGGTGACTGCTTCATCTCCATGATAGGTGTTGAAGGCACAGAGTGGCCAAGTCCTCTTGCGAAAAAGCCAGCCGTGTCAGGGTAGAGTGTAGTCCGATGTGCACTCTTGATCTGATAGAAGTAGTTTCCGTCTCGGAACTCATGCTTTCCGCGGACGTGAGTGAACATGTCCTTGTCCATCAGCTGATTACCGAGTGCGACGGCATCCTCTCTTGTTCGTAAGTCTCGGAACACACGCAGCAGCCAGTTGGTCATCTCATCGCCGCGGAAGCACTTAAGATGAAAACGAGTAAGCCATCGTCTATCTTTCAGTTCTATACCAGCGGGAGGAGGCTCCTGCATGTGCTTGACAAGCTTTCCGGTATCGAATTTGCTAGTGTGATATGTCTCTGATTTTGGGAAGAGTGTAGCAGCCGCATCGCCAGTCGCCGGGCCTTCACTCACGACGGCGCTAGGGTCCCGAGTCTGGTATTCAATGGCAAGAGGATCAGGATCTCGGTCGGCCAAGCCAGGGTCTTTTGGTTTGGCCAACGAAGCTTGATGTCGTTGGTCTTCTTCAGAAAAGTAGCGATTGCGTTGCCATAGCTGTGTCAGTCTTTGAATGCCGTCAATTCGCCGCTCTTCGTCTGACAACTGGCGAGGAGCTTCGTTTAGTGCAAGAGGTACAGGGATCAGGACGAGTCTCATCTTAGACTTCGCACCAGAGTCGTGAGATACGCCTGGGTTGGCACATTGATCGTCCAAAATAGACCAATGAATCTCGTCGCCACCTTCCGCCAGGCTAAGGTCTTTTGGATGTGCTTGTTGGCCAAGAGCTGGCCGGATCCTTGCAGAGTATTGTGAGGTAGTTGTCGGGTGAACGCCAGAGGAACCAGTAGATGGAAGTTCTTGCCAATACTCGCTTACTTGCACCTCCATATCAGACAAGCAGCGAATGTCGTGGTAGTAGTCGCCCAGCGACAACAGTATACGTTCAATGCTCTCGGTAGCCTTCTGAGTGTCTCTCAGCTTCCTTGTTGGCACTACTTGAAACCCATACGATAGGCGAAGGGCGATCATCTGCCTCATAGCCTCTCGTGCGCTTTCCATGGTGGCAACCAGTCTTCTGACTTTCTTCTCAAAATGTGTCTCGAGATCGGTCAGTGAGATCCGGCTCTCCCTAAGTAGCGGTAGTACGGCTGGCGTGGTCATCGAGTCCCATCTGAAGGTGTCTGGCCCGACTGCTTTCGGGAACACGTTTTGCCATTGTCGATATTCGCTCGCGACCCGCATGTTGTCTTTGTGAGGGTTGCAAGGATTCAGTAGCGTTAGCCAAGGACATACAATATCGTGGTGGTGCTCTTCTATTTGTGTCGCAGATCGTGGTAGCTTGTCGCTAGCTTTTGGTGTGGCGGACAGTGAGATCGTTTTATCAAGTCCGTTCGATCCCGACTGTTGCATGACAGCTTTCTCTACTATGCTGGCTGGATCTTCTTCCTTTCGGTCCTGACTTGTCCGGATTTGAATAGGCTGAGAAGGTGGCGTGTTGTCTGACACATGTGATGGTGCAAAGCTCGCCTGAGACGGCTTCCTTCTCAAAGATGCTCTAATTTGCTTGGCCAGGTTACTCGGGTTTTCTTTTATAGATTGCTCGGATCCACTCGAAGAATCTCGTCCATGCTGACCACGCTGCATCGATATGCTAGTACTGGCCACACCCGAGTTCAGAGCCGCACTCTTTGCTCCGATACTGACGTTACGTCCCATCTGCAATAGAGGATGTGGTGTCGCAGCTTGCTTCCTGGGCTTGGGTAGACCAGTAAGACTCTCGGGGTGATGATTTATAGGCCACTCCAAAACTTTCCGACTTGCATCCAACTGTGCTGTCCTCTGTACTTCGCAGTCATTAGCAGTAGATCGCAGAAGGTCGGCGCGAGCTTTGACTTCAATTTTATCGTTGGTGGATACAAATGATGTCTTCATAATCGGGGTGTGACTATCGTGGTTCGTCTCGACATCGCCAAAAAGCTTCTGATCGTGAGTCTCAAGGAGGTCGTCGCGTTCGCCATCTGCGCTCAATCCATTGAGATCAAGATGAGGCAAAGCAATGTCAAGGAGAGCCTCCTGCGGCGCAGGCAGCAACCAATGACTGGTGTCTCTGTCGTCTTCAGACTTCCAATACGATATGTCCGCCCAATGCGGCAACGCATACTCAGTCACGCCTTCCCTCGCATACTGGAACAGAGGTACGGGATGGAGTGGCTTTGGCGCCGTAGACACGATGTCCACACCGACGCTGTTGCCCATCAGTAATCGTGTAGTCTGTCGAAGCAGCCGGTGCTGGGCTTGGAAGAGACCACTGCCAGCTGTGATCACAATGATAGCTGAGCCCGTGCTTGCAAGTGGCGGATCGACTTTGGCCTGGACGAACTCTGCTGCAGCAATGTTGATTGCTTCGAGTGTGTTCCCATCGGCGGCCAGGCAGACATCGTGAGGTAGATTTGGACTGTTTAATGCCTTCTTGAGTATTTGAAGTAGTTGTCGACCATCGTGGCTGGGCAGGTCGGCAGCCACAACCTGAAAAAAGTCTTCTGACTGTTTCGACAGTTGCTGCGTATCTTCGCTGTCAAGGTATTCGAGAGCTGGTAGACGCCTGCCAAACAAGACTACGGTTACTTGGTGCCGAACCTTGAGGTGCTCCCAGCGGTGAAGAAGCTCAGGCAGGTAACCGTTCAAGAGCCGCTCATATAACAGATCGCCGTTGCTCCAGCACTCCAGCATTTCTTTCGAGATCTGCACAAGCAGGATGTACCTCGCACTGCCACTTCGAAAGATGAGCTTGGTTCTAGGGTGCAAAACGCAAGCAGAGTCAACTTGTTTCCCACTGATGTAGACTGATTCGACTGTCGCCACATGCGAGCCGAGATAACTCAGTGTCTGGCCTTGGTAAAGAACACTAGCATCGATCTGGGATTCCAGATGCCACATATCAGCCCGAGACAGGTGCTGGTCCCTCAAAAAGAACTCGACATGCGTAGCGATCGCAGCCTCTACATCGTCGACGATCTCGATGTTGGCTTTCGTGCGGTTCTCGAAGCCGAACTGTCTTGCTACGGACGCATGGACGGATACCTCGTCTCGGTTCCTGGACGGCTCCTTCGAGAGAAAGCATAGTCGCTTCGCGTTGGCAGCGACAAGATAGGCCGCCTTGCCGGGTAGCACAAGGCTAGGATCGCAGAGTACATGTTCTTTCGATACTGCATCGTCGTGGAGGACCACGGTGCACGTAGTCAGTTGTGAACCCACCGCCATCGAGTCGCCGGGTCCTGGTTTCCAACCTCGATCCAGAGTCAATCGCCGAGTCGTAATCTCCAGAGTAGCGCGCTTTGCCGCGGCAGAATGCTTCCCGATCTCGTCCGTTCAACCATATTGATGGTCCCCTCCAGCTGTGGAAGGTTAAGACTACGTCGTTCAGCACATTCGATTACCAGCAACCCTAGGCTGCAACGCTCATAGTCCCGTCTGATCCGGTGGCATGGTGGGTAAGTGTCGTCCGTATTGTGCGTAGGTTGGTGACTTCTACACGTACACGAGGATTTGAAGACATGAAGTCAAATATCGCAACGCCACATCTTGAAAACGCCACAGTTGACGACAGCCCCTGAGGTCATGGCAATCAATATTCCAATGCTCCCAGAACAACTTCACTTCTAGTAATTATCGTTCGGATCAACCATGACAATGCTGCGCACACTTGCTCTACTGAGCCTGTCCCTGATCGGCTATGCGCAGGCGCATGGCGGCCACGAACAACAACCCATACCAGCAGACGCAGACTGGGCGACTCGACATATGGCAGAGGAGCACCACATAAGCTCCTTCGACGCTGCCGCCTTCTTCCGACTCCACGACTACGACAGCAGTAACGAATGGACCGCTGACGACATCCTCAAGACCTACGGACTCAAAGACCCCAGCACAACCCACATCGCGCACGACGAGAAACAGAAAGCCGTGGAGAAGATTATCTCAATGTATGATCGGGACAGGAGCGGCACGATCTCGTTCGCAGAATATACGATTGGTAATGCAGAAGGGATCAAGTTGCCAGACTTCGGCTTTGGCCCAGGCCATCACGGAGACGACGAATACGAGTACGAGATCCACCATTTCGAGAAATACCACGATGAGAATACGAAGGAGGAAGACTTGACTCATCCGGAGGATATTGAGCATTTTCGGAAGCACGACCAAATGGATGCACAGCAGGAGAAGCAGGAAGCCATGGACCGGATGCCGATTGTGGAAGCCAACATACCTAGCAAATTTCGTCGCCGCAGCTGAGAGTCCTGACGCAGAAATTCGTGAGATGGATCACCTCGAACGTATTCTCGAAGAGGTGCACGAGGATGCTCTGCGGTACGAGAGAGACTGGTTCTATACGGCCGCTTCTGTACTGTGTTGGACCATCTTCTGGAATTTTGCGGACCAGCACCAGGATAATCCACATGCGCAATTCCTCGTCTGGACGATTATTCTTGCGGCGGCATGGTTTACGGACAATCTGTGATTGTATGTGTACATGTACAAGATCTGAAGTATACAGATATGGCAGAAGCGAGGCGACTCGAGTCAACTTGGTTTTGATGGTGGTATATATATGTCAAGCACACAATGCATAACGCCCGGCGCGTAGCTTTTGACTTGATGGGTCCCGTCCAAGTGGACAGATTCATCTCGTCCATAGCCACGTAACATATCTTGGAAAGCCGCTCTCACACCTTCTGCTTTCTTTTCAACCTCCTTCAGGCCGAAGTTCTCATGAACATGTATCCAGCCACCCTGCTCACGATCCAGAACCTCGACAGCAGTTTGCCAGCTGTCTCTTGAAGTCGGCAAAAGTCCGCAGTTGACATGACGGACAGGTGGCAACTCGTCTCTCAATTGAAGAACCCGGCTCGCGGCATGCTCGTTTGACTCTTGGAAGATAAGCAGTCTTGCCTCACTCCCGCCCATCGCAGTAACATCGCCCTCACTCTGACCACCACAAACCGCATACTCCCACTTATTCGCCACCGCACCCCTCCTCAAGCCTTCAATACTCCAAGCATTGATATCACAGCATACCACCTTCCCAACCCCAGTCTTAAGATATGAGAAAGCAAAATACCCAATCCCAGCATACAGATCCACAGCAGCACACCCCCGCCCGTCCTCCCTCCCTTGCCCGACCGCTTCAAGAACTGACGGCAATGCGAGCAAACGAGCTTTCTCTCTAATATTTCCGCGCGAGAACATAGTCCACCTCGGAGCCCAGGTCTGATAAACATCATTCTGCTTAGCCGTCACCCAGAACGCCGCATCGAAATGATCCTGAGTCGGTGGTGAGGAGCAAGTAGTTGGTCCGAAGTCTCCGTACAAGGGCGTGAAGTTCTGTGGTGCTCGTAGTACGTTCTCCTGTCCGTGGGAGTTGTCGAGGGGGATGGGTTTATTGATTGCTATATGCGTGATTTTGAGATATTCGGCCAGAAGGCGGTAGAGTACGTCCCAGTCATCTTCGTTGCAGTATTTCCAGACGAGATCGTCCCATGAGGGGCCCGTGAAAGCGCTATGGGATAGCAGGAGCATACATCCGTAAATAGTGTATGGGAGTTTGAGCTTTGCGGCCGGGTTGGGATCGCCGTCGAGGCCATGGTAGTAGTCTAGAGTTGCCACCCAGGCGTTGATTGCTCGATCCATTGGGAGTGGGATGGTTGGTGATTGAGGTTGGAGTTCGCAAACCAGACTTTCAAGATGCAGCTGCGGGTCTAGACTAGCCGCATGAGGAAGGAGCAGATATCACTTGCAGGAGATCACGAGGCAGAGACACGATCAGATGTATGCAATAGTGAAGTCCACATACATGTAGCTACGTTCCACAGTGTATATGAGTGTTCCTACGCACATGCAGAAGGAAGAGACGCCTATCCAGTCGGTACACAGCCTCGCAACAACAGCACAGTACTTTGCATTCTCGACCAGTACCACTGAGCTGTACACCGCACGTCCCGCCAAAGTTTTGACAGTGACCAGAGAGACGATGCCTCGATTACACACAGCGCCCAGATGCAGAGCTGACCAAATTGCGAGTTGATGATCCGCTTCGCCGGTCTTTCAACCCATAACTCCTCCTCATCCCGTCTGATACCCAGAAGACAAACGAGCAGCCCCGCAAAGAACTCGCCGAGGAACCAGTTGAAAATAATGTTCTTCCATCCCACGGCCCGGAACTTGTATCGCATACAGAAGTCTCGCCAGTATGGCTCCGTCTGATCGAGCTTATTGGGCAGCGATGCAGAACCCACCCCTCTCGCCATATTCCTTGTAGCAATCCGTGTACGTGCCAGCACCTGTTCAAAGAGCTGTTGCACCTCATACTTCCACTGTGTGCTGGGTAACTCCGCTGAGTAGGAGCCAGACAGTAGAGATTGTGCTTCCAGGGCTTCCGCTTGCAAAAATGCAACCTGCGAACTCACATCGGGAAGGAGTGAAAGCCACAGTAAACGGCGAGTCGGACCATGCTCGGGATCATGGAAGTCGGGATCCGTGAAAGAGGCGAGCAAAGGATAGCACTCTCGGTCGGACCTCTCCAGGTTGCAGACGAGGGTTGTGCTCATGCACCCGAGGACGCTCGCGTGCCATTGCGCACTCATGTACCATTCACTAACTTTATGCCAGTGAGCGGGAAATATGGGATCAAAGCTCTCACTCGGATACTTAATTCCCACATTTGAGATCAGCATCAATGTCGCAGCCTCTCCGCGGGTTGTGTTAACGTCGAAGATTGGTTGCCATCTCGGGGTCGAATCAGTACTACTCAAGTCAGCCCGCTCAGATCCGTATTTGCTCAGATAACATGAAGGTGAAGATAAAGGAAACTCACAAGAATAATTATGGTTTTTCAAAATCCAGGAAGACTGGTAACTCATACGTGCAGTCCGGTACCTCATCCGTGTAGTGCTGGTCACCATCCCTGTCACCATAGAAGTAGCGGTAGCAAAGTCCTCCATCTTCCTTCGCGAACTTGTGGATATGGCCTTCCATTCGCAGTGGTGAGCAGGTCAATTTTCGATAGAACTTGTATGGCAGCGGCGAATTAATCCCAAGGTCGCGGACGTCTATCAGGGAGTCGAGTAGTGAGTCCCCATTAGCTCCAGTATTCGCAGTCTCGACGGTAAAAGCGCTGTATTTCCCGTTAAGACACAAGTACTCAGCACCAACACGGAAGAGACATAGGTCGTTGTCTTTGCTAGTGTAATCGATGTGTGGCTTGTAGAAGAATGAACATGAATCAGTATCGGTAGCATTCCCGTGGTGACTGCCACAACAGGAGGTCTATGCATGCTCATTAGCTGTCGCGAAGGTATTGCTCATCGTGGGAAGGCTGACGATTTCCGGAAGGCCTGTCGTAGTCTAGGTAGCTCTTTGGTCCACGAACGACATGTTCAGTGGCTCGGCCTGACATTGCGGCGGTGTCGGATGTTTGGACGGCCCTACTTACCTTAGAAAGACATGTGCCCCGCACCTTCACAAGGCCACAGTTACAAGGCCTTCGAACGCAGGTGGCGTGATGCGGATCTACTCTCATGCTGGTGCCTTGTTCTCCGCAAAACGCCATGCGGATGTTTCAAATCTCGAGATCTGGCATGTGAGGTGGCGTCTAACGAAACCCAAGCCGCACACTGGACCTGGAGACCATGGGCCCTCTCGGCCCTACATCTACATCACGTCTTACCAGAATGAGGAAGGTGCTTCTTAAGGAGCGTGTGGTCTTTGACCTACGTAGATCCTCATTGCCTCGTCACTCGTAGTCTTGAGCACAGGCTTTCAGAAGATTAACCGCTGCATCCTCGTCGATTGCTCAGACAGTTTCTCACCCTCCTCCGGCTTCCGGACGGCCTTCTGTTTGAAGTCCTTGGGCACACCTCTGCGTGTGGGCTGCACGTCCACACCATCATCTACACCCCTCGCCTGCTTCGCCTTCCGCTTGATCTCCATCCCATCCAACATCTTCCCTCTCTCAATATCCTCCACGAATATCTTGTTCTCCTTCTTCGTCTTGCGCAACTCCTCCCTCATCCTCGCTTGCCTCTCTGCGTTCTCATTCGCAATCTGCTCCGTCAAATGACTCCACTTGAATCCCTTGAGACACTTCATGCTCCACATATCGTCGTGGTAGAAATTGCCTTTCTTCCCGCCAATAATGTTGCCGTTCAGTGTCTCTGCCGCCCTCTTCGCATCTCGCTTGGACACAAACTCGACCCAGCCGTCTGTGAAGGACTTCTTCTTGTTGCCACCACTCTTGACACGGCGCGAGTGCGCAACATGGTCCTCGGGTGTAAGAAAGATCCGACCAAGGCCTTTTTGTGCGTGGGGTGCGAGGAAGTGCCTCAGAGTTTGGGGCTTCATGAAAGGCGGGACTCGTGATATGTAGATCACACCGCTTCTCCGTGCGGCTTTTTGTGTTGCTGTCACTTGACTCGGCGCTGCCAGAGGCTTTGACCCAGAGATCGCATTTGACATGTCGACATCGTCCTCGTCCTCGTCCTCGTCCTCGGGTACCAGCAGACCAAATTGATCGCCTAGCTCAGTCGCTGCTTTGGGCTCGACATCATGTGTTCGCCGCCGGTCTACTTCTTCCTCGACATCCAGATCTGACTCTTCCTCCGAAGCGTCTGACAGTCTTCGTCGCTTTCGTGATCGTTCGACTATTGTGCCTTTGCTTTCCTCTGCGGCTTCCGAGTCATAGCCGTTCTCCGACACATCCTCGCTCTCATCGTCATCCAAGAACTCATTGCGCTTTCGTATGGACATTGTTGTTGGTAGAAAAGATCTGGACTCTGGACAAAAGTTGGAGTTGTTGAGCGCCGCTTCTCCAGAAATCTTGTGGCACCGGGTGGCTTTGCAGATCTTGTGCAACTTGTGCAAGCTAGCGGCAGATCTTTCCCAGCCAATCATACTTGCTGCCTTGACTTCACACTTCCTTTTCGTGCTCCAAGTTCGCTCTTGCATACCTCTACCATCAGCAAGCCGTTGAAGGAAGTTTCACGTGGCATGCACGCCCCAAGAGGAATTGACAGAGTCGATTCATCTATTCACTCATTCAACATAGCATTCCATGCTCCAGTCAAATGACAGCCTGACACCCGAGCGGAAGACTGTCCTTGCTGTAGGCAGAAATCCATAGCCTTCCTCGCGAATCACTACGAGACTCGATTGAGGACATCACTTCCACACCTGATCGGCATCCCGTGCCAGTAACCCTGAGTGCACACTACGCTGCCCAGAGGCTACTAGACGTCATTACCAGCTCACCGACCCTGGACCTGGGAAGCACTTTCTGATGGATAGCCGCAAAGCACAGGTATCGGCAGGACGTCTGGCGGAGTGCGTGCTCGGAGTACGGCTCTGTGTCCGGCTTTGTAGCCGACCCCGGGCCACTGCTTCCCAAGTATGGCATCGACAGCAACGCTCCTGCGTCTGATCGGAACATGGATATCATCCCTCAGTTCAAGAGGAGATCGCTCTTGGATATTTCCTTCGACTCCTCCCTCCTGCCGGCATGGCCTAGGCTACTCGCAACCTGTGTCGCGTCTCATATTTTCTCTTACTCATTTTGAAAAGTTGTCGTCTGTCAGCTTCTACAATCATGCCGCAACCTTATCACGACCGCACCTTCATGCCTGAGATCTATGTGCTTTATGCGCTAGGGGCTTTCATCATACTGCTCCGAATGGCCGTCCGAATACGCACAGTGGGCTTTCGGGGATGGCAAGGGGATGACTATATGGCCATCATTGCTCTGATCTGTGAGTTTGCCACAGAGTGTAGCTAACTTTCAACTGCACCCCTGCTCACGGTTGGGAGGCTACACTATGGACACAGTATGCGTATTCTACGTCTTCTATTACGGCACCAACGTGGACTTCACGCCTGCTCAACTTGCAGCAATGTCAGAGGCCGATCAAAAAAAGGTCGTGATCGGATCAAAGATGGAGCTTGTGGCATGGTAAGCCCGCTTCTCGCTCGCCCGATTCGCCGTCTGTCCTCAGACTAACTGAACGTGCAGGTACAACTACTGCACTCTCGTCTGGTCGCTGAAAGCAACCATGCTCTTCTTCTTCTATCGCCTTACCGTCGGCCTGAGACAACAACGCCTTGTCAAGGTTTTCGCCGTTATCTTTGCCGTCACCTACGTTGCTGTCTTCCTGACTATAACATTCGGCTGCCACCCATTCAAGCGCAATTGGCAACTGGACCCCAACCCTGGCCTCACCTGTACCTTCAAACCGCAGAATTTCTACGTCATGAGTGTCCTCAACGTTCTCACTGATGCAGCACTCCTGGCAATCCCGGTTCCCTTACTATGGGCGTTGCAGGTGTCGTTGAGGAAGAAGATCATACTCGGCCTTCTACTTTCATCTGGAGTCTTCGTTGTATCTGCCGCTATCATCCGAGCTGTGATGACGCTTGGCGCGCATCCCTCGGCGCTCACAGTCAACCGGTGGGGTGTGAGAGAGACGTTGGCTGGTGTGATCGCAGTCAATTTGCCGATCCTCAGGTCGTGTACGTCAATATGAAACTGCAACCAGAAGCCGCTGTGTGCTGATTTATCCTCACATCCAGTATTCAATAAGGATTTCTGGACCGGCCCTCCACCCAAGTCTGCCAAGGTCCAAACCTATGACTCCCGCTCAGCCTTGACCAACAGTACAGCAAGCACCCACAGCCCCGGCTTCTCATCATCCCGCGGTCGAGACGACGATTGCGAGCTAGCACTTTACCACAGCAACTCACGTAGTCTGGTCACTCCCTCCTCCGGGTTGTCTGACAACAAGAGTCCCCACCAGTATACCACCCCTCCGGCTTCTGAACATACCTTCAGCAAGCAAACTTCCGGCTACAGCTCAATCAACAGCCTAGCAGGGCTGCAAAACACCGTCTCAACGTCGTGGTCGGTGCAACGAGACGCTCAACCCCACCAGTCGTTGTCACCGCATCCAGAGTTACGTGGGGAAGATTCGAACGATTCGTGGGATCCAGCGAGGCGACCGGACTTGCCAGGACCGCAACAGCAGCAAGGATATGAGCCCGAGTGGCCGAGAAAAGAACACGGAAACCGAGTCACGATCAGTGGAGGGGTCGACGAGCAGCGTGATGGTGACGACGGGAAAAGTGGAAGATGCTACCCCTCGTTATAGTTTCTACACCGATTGTTTATTGCAGTTCCCGATCTGGGATGAGCAGTGGAATATCTATGGGAGGACTTGAGCATTGCTTGAGCGGTTGTCTAGTTTAGTTGCTGCGGTAAGTCGATCCGCGTCCATTCTTGATCCGCAGCCTGTCACCTCTCCCATCACAGTAAGTCTGTCCTTCTCCAGCGTTCGGACAGCGGCAGCCGCCACTACAGTACCCGATATTGCCACGACGAGATGCTGTCCACTTCGGAGAGGGTATCTAGGTCGTAATTTGGCCGGGCAGGCGATGCTGGATCTTCTCCAGCAGTACAGTGAGCACCCCGCCGTACAGTGGCTGATCTTGCCACCACGGGATACTGTCGACTTCGGAGAACGCTGAACCTGGACCTGCCGACTTCTCGAGAGGATCTGCTGCTCAAAAGCGGTGGCATTGCTATCCTCCACCTTCTCTGGCATTTCAGGCGGCACCGTGGCACTACAGTAACTGATATTGCCAGGACGAGATGCTGTCCACCTCGGAGAGCGATGATTGTGGACATGCCGTCCCAGGGAAGGGTAACCGACCCTCAACAACGGCGGCCTGGCTATTTTACACCCTCTCCAACATCCCAGGTGGTACTCTGGCACTACAGTTCTTGATATGGCCTCGGAAGGATATTTCCCACGGCCGAGAGCGATGACTTTCGACTTGCCGTCCCAGAGAAGAACTACCGAACCTCGACAGGGCGGCCTGGCCGCTTTGCACCCTCTCCGGCATCTAAAGTGATGCTCTGGTACTACAGTGGCCGATCTTGCCACGGCAGACCATCATCGGCTTTCGGGAGCGATGGGTATCGACTTGCCGGCGGTGGAGATCTTTCGATGTTCAATAGCAGCGGCGTGGCCATTATACACCTCCTCGGGCGTCCAAAGCGGTACTCCGGCACTACAGTGCTTGATATGACCTCGAAGGCATATTCTCCACGGCGGAGAGCATGCAAAGCTGCAGCTCTTGTCCTGTTTGTCGGTTGCTCCTGCCTGATGCGTTAGCTCTGCGCTAGCCCACGTGACCACCAAGCTCTAGTGAGTATATAAGGTTTGCTCTCTACCATTTCCTCCATCTCTTCTACACAAACCTCTACTACTACTACTTTGAGAAGGCAACTTGCTTCATATAGAGTTAAGGTTTGCGGGAGCGCTAGCGCACGCTTCCGCACTCTGCGCTAGCGCTCCCGCAGTCAATCTATCAAAACAATCGAAGCTTCAACTTCATTCAAACCAGCACCACAGGAATGTAAGTGAATACAACCCACTTTTAGCTATTGAACTTCACTGACAATAGCAACCATAGTCACTGCGCGCGTGCGACAATACCAGCCGCCACTACAGTGGAAGACCTCGCCACCAAACTCACCAGCCGACCTTGGAGAACGACAGCACCGTCCGCACGCAAATTTTCTGAACCAAACCACGCAAATTTTTCGACCGGTCATCTCAGCATCCTCTCCGCCACCAGCACACCGACATCAGCACGAGAGCAGCCGCTGCAATGGCAGCAACCCCAGCACGAGTGACGAGAGCGCGCTCGAAGACGCCGCTGCCGGCGGTTGGTGCCCGCCAAAGCCAGGCCTACGGCACATCAGGCAAGGCCACTCTCGGCCAACAGCTCCGCGGCCAATCGGCCAGTTTCGAGGAGCAGTTCGAAGAGTCGCGCGCCACGGCGTCGACTGTAGTGGGGGCTTCGGCTTTCGCGTCTGGGAGAGGCGGCAGCCTCGACCAGGACGACGGCGCGAGCGAGGCGACGTCCTCTCGGGCGGCGGCTCAACCGCGCCGCCACTACAGTCGGCGTCCAGCCGCGATTCTGGAGGAGGTGGAGGAGAGAGCACCGCGAGCAGCGCAGCAGCCGCCACCACAGGAGCAGAGCGTTCTCGGCCGCGACGCCACCGTCCTCGACCACGACGCCCGCTACAATGGCGTCTTCGCTCGTCTCCGCGCGGGTCTCTACCGCCAGTGGGCCAACCCCAGCTCGCCGTTCTGGTTCCTCGCTCTCATCGGCGTGGTCGCGTTCCTCAGCGCTCTCGGCGGCATCGTCTCGATGTTCGTGCCCGCACCAGCAGCTGTAGTGGCGTATCGCGAGCACTTTTCTCTGGGAATGCGGTACACCTTCTTTCAGCAGCCGTTCGATACGCCACCTCCGGTCTGGGTCCGCTACGTCAGCGACACTCTCGAGCTTTTCAAGGAAGAATCTGCTAAGGTAGATGGCCTTGCGAAATCAGCAGTCGACAAATGGCTCGCGGAGAAGAAATTCGCCAGCATCGACGTGACCAGAGACGAGATGCACACCATCATGCGCTTCAACCAAGTCCACAACCAATTCCGCGCCATGCACACAGTCAACTGGTTCTCTGTCGGTATCGGAGCTCGCATCGACCCCTACCTCACCTCCGCGACTAAGACTCTCGGCGGCAAGAGTATCCTCGGCGCAATCTACGACACCATCAACCCCCTGGCAGTAACACCAAACCCACCCATCACCGCCCTGCTCAAATGGGACGAAGCGACAGAATGCTGGTGCGGCACACCCGACAGCAAAGGCTACGTCCAGCTCGGCGTCATCACACACGACTTTTTCTACCCAGAAGAAATCACCATTGAGCACATACCGCGAGCAGCAACATTGCGCCCGGATGCAGCACCCAAAGACTACGAAGTCTGGATCGACCTCGGCACAGAGGAGCGAGCGACAGCGCTACGCAAGGAGTGGGAAGGCGATAGCTACGTGGCCGAGAAAGGCGGATGCGGCGAGCCACCTGGCAAGACGTTCTTCTGCGCAGGCAAGAGCAACTACGACATCGGATACAAGAACCACGTGCAGCCATATCATCTCTGGACGTTTGCAGCTCACGACAAGATGGCGACGAACAAGGTCGTTGTGCGCTCGGTTTCGAACCACGGAGCAGACTACACGTGCTTCTACCGCATACGCATGGTGGGACAGAAGGTCGATGCGAGCGAGGAGGCGACAGTTGATAACAAATTTGTGCATATGATGCTAGCGTCTGGTGGTCGTTAAGCGCGCACATCACACACACAGCACAGCGAGACCACAGGCTCTCCGCTATCGAAATTTTTGAAAGGCTCAGATGGAGCTGCACAGGCGTTACGAGTGAAGGGCATAAGCGGGAGATTCAATGTGAGCGAGCAAGCATGGCGTCTGGGGTTGGGAATGATAAGCATGCATAGCGACGATACCCCAAAGGCGTGCCATAGCACTGCGAAATGCGATTGATTGACTGATTCGAAACGAGACTTGTGCCACTTCTTCTCTTTCCTTCGCGATGTAACAAGGCTCTCCGAGACAGCATCAAGCACTGTACAGCGCTCTGTGAACTTCTACACCTCGCCCACGGCTCCGAGACACTTGCTCATGAGCCTTGAATACATCAGTCCAGCTGTTTCTTCTTTGTCGTACATCACCTAAAGTGAGACACTCTTGCCACCTGACTGTTTCGCCGTCACATGTGCCGAGCTTCAAGGCAAACTTCCACCAGAGCTCTCCCAAACTTCCACCTCTTCTTGTAACACCCAGCATCACGACATCTCCTCACGACACGCGCAGTCATGGGAGATCAACAAACACAGGCTGCCCAAGGGCGAAAGCGGAAGCACTTCGTCCCGCTCGGTATACCTTATCAAACCCGAGTAAGACTACCACCACTAACACATATCTAGAAAACAACCCGTCAGTAATGTCCAGCCTCCTACACACCCTCGGCCTCTCCCCGTCCTTGGGATTCCACGACGTCTACTCCCTCGACGACCCAGACCTCCTCGCCTTCGTCCCCCGCCCAGCGCACGCACTACTCCTTGTCTTGCCCGTTACCGCAACCTACGAGCAATTCCGCCACGATGAAGACAAAGACAAACCCGAGTACACCGGCTCCGGGGACGAGGAGGAAGTACTATGGTACAAACAAACCATCGGCAACGCCTGCGGCCTCATCGCCCTCCTCCACGCCGCCTCCAACGGCTCTGCTCGGCCACAGATAAGCGAGGGCAGCGACCTGCACACTCTTATCAAGGACGCTATCCCGCTCGCTCCGACAGAGAGAGCAGAGCTAGTCGAGGAGTCTGACGCGTTGGAGCGAGCGCACTCGACTGCGGCGGCTACGGGCGATACTGCGGCGCCGAACGCGGCTGATGAGGTGGATTTGCACTTTGTGTGTTTTGTCAAGAGTGGGAAGAGTGGGAACCTGTACGAGATGGATGGGCGGCGGAAAGGGCCGATTGATCGTGGGGTATTGGGGGAAGGGGACGATGTGCTTAGTGAGAAGGCGTTGGAGTTGGGGCCGAAGGCATTCTTGAGGAGGGGGGTGGAGGGAGGGGATGTGAGGTTTAGTTTGATTGCTTTGGCGGAGAGCTTTGATGACTGAAGAAGATCACGCCAAATCACCTTAGGGGTGGTGCATAAGCGCAGCCGCGAGCGTGATCTGGACTCGGTCGGTATATTCACCACAGCAACGATCTACAAACCATACCCGCGGTATTGCTTAGAATGGACTCTGGAACACATTCCTCTCGCAACCCGAGCGTCCGATAACCGCGAGAGGCCCGGGTACTGACCCGCAGATAAGCAGTGGAGGCAGCACACTCTTGGGTGTTGTGCTGTTAAAACTGAAGCAGAATTGGACTATATGTTCATAGGATGATATGCCATCACCAAGAACTTCCTGGCAAGCCCCAAAACAAAATTCGTAACCCACAGGCCCGGACGTGCCGCCTACATTCCAGCAGCGCGTCGCCTCGCTTTCCCGTAGCGATGCCAGGACTCCACTCTCACTACTCCGCCAACGGACAATGGCAGTCTGTGGTGTTCGCGGACCTACACGACACTTCTATGTAATAGTCCAGTGGCAGGCCTCAAGACAAACAGCGACGAACAGCCTACTCTCGCTCCGTTCCCGAATCTCGCATTCCAGTCCACCCATCAGCTCACCTTTTGATAGAGTGCCACGAGCGAGGCATCGCCTCCACGACCCACAATGCCTCTCATCCCGACCCTCGGATCAGACGGCACGGTGTTTCAAGCCGCTCATGCCAGCCTGCAAAATGCCGCCTCCCTATATCAAGGCGCCCTGTCACACGACACACTTGCCTCTCGTGCGCTTGGAAGTTCCGAAGGCTTCAACGCAAGCATGATACTTAAACTGGATCAACAGCATACAGTGCAGGTCCTCGTGACCTGCACGTCGAGCATCAGCTTGGCCGCATCGGCAGCCGCCGTCTACTGGTTCTGGATGATGAGGCGGAATTTCAGACGAGATCTGGTGCTGCTTCTGATCCTGGGTGGCTCGTGGAAGAGCTTGTGGTTCATGGTCTTCTCGGCTACCACTTTCATTCAAGGGAAGATCGAGACGGAGACGACGTTTTGTCAGGCGAGCGGGTATATGCTGCAGGTTGGGTTCGAGATGTGCGGTAAGGATCTCTCCTTCGTGAAGTCGGGGAGCGGTCTCGCTGACATGCAGCAGACATGGCCGTGCTCTTCATGAGCATGCACATGTACCTCCAGATCTTCCCTCCCACGCGATTGACCTTCCTTGGACACGATGGCCTCTACCGCATCCGCAAGTACGTCTACGCTATCTGGTTCATCGTACCAAATCTCACGGCTGCACTTGCGTTCGCCAACCCTGACGGGGGATATATGGCTCAAGGTGGCTTCTGCTCCCTACCATTGCGTCCAATGTGGTACCGACTAGCCTTGTTCTGGATTCCGCGGTATCTGATCTGGATCTATGTGATCTTCGTTGCGGTTAGTATCACGCGATATGTCGGCAGCGAGTTCAAAGTCTTTGGACAAGCGAGGGATAGCAGCACGAGCCAGCCGTTACCTACCAGTTCCACGGCCGACAGTGACACAATCGATACTCAAAAGACTGGCAAGAAACATTCTCCGCATAAGATGTTGTCCCTGGACGACGACGATCTCGACGAATGCGCACCGGATGATGTCGAAAGTGTGCTAAAGGCAAAATCAGACAAGCTCTACGAACAAGAATCTGCCAAATTGCAGCTCGCCACCGCTAGCCGTCGAGGCTCACTGCCCACCTGGTCCCTAGGTCCCGACTCCGACACTGCCTCCAACCCCTTCGCCTCCCAAAGCAAATCCACCCCCACCTCCCGCCGCGGCAGCCTACAAGTCACCAACGGCATCCTATCAGAAGACTTTGGCTCCCAACCCGCTCATGACGCCAGCGCCCACCGCGGTCCCGTCGTAAGCATGGGTTCCATCCGCTCGTCCGCCGGCGTCTCCTTCGAAAACAGCCAACCGCCTCTCGCCCCGATCGCCGAAAATCTCCCTTCCGCCGCTCCCTCACACCTCCCCCACCACTCCGCAAACAAAGCGCTAAAGTTCCGTCGCGCAGCTATACAGCGCCAACTTCGACTTCTCTTCATCTACCCATGCATCTACATGATCCTGTGGGTCGTCCCCTTCGTAGTCAACTGCATGAACTACATCGACTACTGGGCCCAACACCCGATCTTCTCTCTAAAGATCGTGCAGCTGACGTGCATGACTATCATGACGTTCGTCGACGTCTTTGTCTTCTGCTGGCGTGAGAAACCGTGGAGACATGTGCCCGGGAGTGACGGGACGTTTTTGGGCAGTTTCATGTTCTGGCGGTTTTGTTTCGGAGGCACGTGGGCGCAGCGGAGGAGGATGAGTAGGGCGCCGAGTAATGTTCCAGACCTCGACGGAAGTCGTGACGAGAAGAACGCTTCGCAGACGGGATTACTGGCGAGGATTAGGCGGTGGGTGGGGAGGGGGAGGCAGGGGAGTAAGCAGAGTAGTGAGGGTGAGGGTGAGGAGGGAGCGACCACTCTGGGACGGCCGAAGATAGCGCATAAGAGGCAGTATAGTGGTGGGTCGGATCGACGGCATCTCGAGGCTGAGAGGGCGGCGGAGAGGTTGGCGATGGAGAGGGCGGAGTATGAGGCGAATCGACGGAGTTTGAATGAGAGGAGGACGAGTGTTGTTAGTCAGAGCCAGAAGCCTCCTGCGGGTCGGAAGGATTGGTTTGACACACGGGTGGAGGATGATTTGGCGGAGGACGGGGGTGATGGGACGAGTATGAGTGAGAAGCGGGACTCGCATTGAGCGTATAGATTGATTCCTGAAGCATTCGTGTGTTACAAACTTGGTGAACCAAACGGTGTCGCTCTTCAGGTAATTGTTTCGACATTGTACTATCAGCAGTTTTGGTACTATACACATGATCTACCGCAACGCCACCGCTATGCGTCTGAGATCATTGTTGAAGCAAGAACCACTTTTGTTTGCGACCCAGTCTATCACGGCGCCATCACTAAAGCGAGCAACGCCATACGCACGAACATCCCATATCGCATCTGTGAAACATTGTCAGCATCGCTCCACCCAGCACAAGATTAGTTGGGCTCACCTGTCTAAAGTATGCCGCCCTCGGATCGTCATCCACCTCCCTCGCCAACTCCAAATTCCTCGGCAGCGGGTGCATCACGATCATATTCTTCTTCGCATCCCGCAGCGTCTTCGTATTGATGACCATCTCGTCCTTGACTCGCTCATAGAGGTCTAAGTCGTCGAAGCGCTCTTTCTGGATACGGGTACAATAGAGCACATCAGTCTTCGCTACGATGTCTGGTGTCAAGCTCTCGGACTCGTCGCCTAGCTGGCGGCGAGCCTTCAGGGTCTTCCGAATGTTACTAGGAAGGGCCAGGGCCGCCGGAGCGGCAAGTTGGACGATGACGTTGTAGTGGCGGAGCATCTCGCAGAGGGAGTGCACTGTGCGGCCGTATTTGAGGTCGCCAGTGAAGGTGATGGTGAGCCCGTTCACGGTGCCGAGTTCTTCGCGAATGGTGAAAAGGTCGAGCAAGGCCTGTGTAGGGTGCTCACGAGAGCCGTTGCCAGCATTGATGATTGGACGGTCGGCAGCTTTGGCGGCAATGTCGACACTGTCGGCTTCTGGGTGGCGCAGTACGATAGCATCGCCATATTGGTCGAGTGTTCGGATGGTGTCTTCAAGGCTCTCGCCTTTCTGCGAGCTGGAATGAGACTCATTGACCACCACCACTTGACCGCCAAGACGCTTCATCGCGGTGTCGAAGGACGCTGAGGTGCGTGTAGATGGCTCGAAGAACAACGAGCAAAGCACACGGCCCTTCAGCACATCGAGGGAGCCTCCACGCTCTACGCCCAATCTCATCTCGGCTGCAACAGTGAAGATGAGGTGTAGCTCATCTTTCGAGATCTGCTTCACCGAGAGGATGTCTCGGCCCTTGAACGGCGAGTCCTTCAGCAGATCAGTCAACGTCACCGAGGTCTGTGGTTGCTGCGGCAGCACAAGAGGTACAGTTGGAACTTCTGCGAACGTCTGGTAGTCGACTCTGCTAATGCTGAAATCGTAGTTGCGGTCGATGGCCTCTATCAGGATCTTAGCGATCTTAACGTTGGTCACAAGTGGTGTTTGATAGTCGACTGCCATGCGGCGAGTGCGGTAGCCCTTGCTCATGTAGTTTGCTGGGCGCCTGAACTTGTTGCTTGATGGCAAGTTGATGTACAGATCGATGAGGTTGTTCGCGAGAGCGTGGGTCAAGGAGTACTCTTGTCTCTGCTGGTCGTCGCCAAGTGCTTCAAGGAACTGGACGGGGATGTTGTGCTCTTCAATAAAGTCAGCCGTACCAGCAGTCGCGAAAAGCTTGAAGCCAAGCTTGTGCAGCTTCTGAACTGATGGCAGCATCTCCACCTTGTCCTTGAACGAGCCGATAGATAGCAGCACAGCTTTCTTTGGTAGCTTAAAGCCCGTTGCGATCAAGCCTTTGACGTATGCTTCATACTTCGTTCGTCCAAAGCATGCGACTTCTCCTGTCGAGGCCATCTCAACTCCCATGACAGGATCGGCGCCAGACAGTCGCGAGAAGGAGAACTGCGGCACCTTGACAGCAACGTAGTCCGGTGGGATCGAAGTCGCTGGATACTCTCTGACTGGCAGACCTGTCATCGCCTTGGTAGCCATCTCGATCAGGTCAACTCCCATGACCTTCGAGACGAATGGAAAGGATCGAGAAGCCCGGACGTTGCATTCGATGACTTTGATCTCGTTGTTCTTGGCGATGAATTGAATGTTGTATGGCCCGGTGACGTTGAGGGCGTCACCAATCTTGCGTGTCGCGTCTTCGATCTTGCGTACGGTCTCTGGATCCAAATCTTGAGGTGGTAGTATCAAAGTCGCATCTCCAGAGTGGACACCAGCATTCTCGACATGCTCGGAAATGAAGTGACCGATCATGATACCGTTGCGCGCAACTGCGTCCATCTCGATCTCCTTGGCGTTCTCGATGTACTTTGTGATGACGACCGGATGCTCCTTGGACACGTCGACCGCCTGCGCAAGATATGCAGCAAGATCGTGCTCGGAGTAGACCGTGTTCATCGCAGCACCGGACAGCACATAGGACGGTCGTACGAGAACAGGGTACTTCACGCTCCTGCAGAAGACCTTGGCTTCCTCTGTGCTGGTAAGCTCCTTCCACTGTGGCTGGTCGACGCCCAGCCTATCGAGCATGCGGGAGAACTTGTAGCGGTTCTCGGCCGTGTCGATCATCTCTGGGGAAGTGCCCAGCACTCTGACGTTCGATCTGAATAGCGGCAACGAGATGTTGTTCGGAGTCTGGCCACCCATGGAAAGGATGACACCGCTCGACTGCTCCAGCTGGTAGATGTCCAGCACATTCTCCAGCGTGATGTTTTCGAAGTACAATCGGTCGGCTTCATCGTAGTCGGTGGATACAGTCCTAGAGTGATGGATGAAAGGTTAGCAAGTGTCTCGGAGAACCAATTGGCCCCCCATTATGACTTACTCGGGGTTGTAGTTCACCATGACAGTCTTGTAGCCATTATCTCGCAGCGTGCGCACCGCCCGTACCGAGCACCAATCGAACTCGACCGAAGATCCAATGCGATACACACCAGAGCCAAGCACCATCACACCGCGATCATCGAACTGAACATCGTGCTCAGCGCCGTTGTAGGTCAGGTAGAGGTAGTTCGTGTACGCCGGAAACTCCGCAGCGACAGTGTCAATCTGCTTCACGAATGGCATGACGCCCATCTCGAGCCGGGAGAGTCGGACGTGCTGCTCGTTGCTGTCCCAGAACAAGGCAAGCTGTCGGTCTGAGAAGCCCATCGCCTTAGCATGGCGCATCTGGGTTGACGAGACGCTATCGACAGCATAGGTACGCATAAGCTTGCTAAAATCACTGAGTCCTTTCAACTTGTGGAGGAACCACTTGTCGATCTTGGTCATCTCCCAGATTTTGTCGACGCTGTAGCCATTGTGCATGGCGTTCGCAAGCGCGAACATGCGTTGATCCGAAGGCGTCTGGAGCTCAGTGTCAATGTCGATCGACATTAGGGCAGTCGTCTCGTTGAAGCCAAGATTGCTCGGGTCGACAGACCGAATGGCCTTTTGTATCGCTTCCTCGAATGTGCGACCAATGCTCATGACCTCACCAACACTCTTCATCGATGAGCCCAGCAATGTCGACACTCTGGTGAACTTCTTCAGATCCCAGCGTGGTATCTTGACAACCACGTAGTCGAGCGATGGCTCGAAGCAAGCGCAGGTAACCTTCGTCACAGTGTTCTTGATCTCGTTCAGTGGGATTTTGAGCCCAAGCTTCGCGGCGATAAAAGCCAATGGGTACCCTGTGGCCTTGGACGCCAGTGCCGAAGACCTAGAAAGACGTGCATTGACCTCGATGATGCAGTATTCGCGGCTGTCCGGGTTGAGCGCGTATTGTATGTTGCACTCACCTACCACACCTAGATGTCGGATCACCCGGGTGGCTGTAGTGCGTAGCATATTGTAGTCCTCATCGGAAAGTGTCTGAGATGGCGCCACGACTACTGAGTCACCCGTGTGGATGCCGAGTGGATCGAAGTTCTCCATGTTGCACACAGTGATGCAGTTGTCGTGGGCGTCGCGTACCACTTCATATTCGATTTCCTTCCAGCCTTTCATGCTGCGTTCGATGAGCACCTGTGGACTCGCGGCGAACGCTTTGTGGCAGAGATCCAGCAGCTGTTCCTTGTTCTCTGCAAAGCCACTGCCCAATCCTCCGAGAGCATAAGCTGCGCGGATGATGACAGGATAGCCGATGCCTTCGACTGCATCGAGAGCCTCATCGATAGTGCTGGCCGATTTGGACTTGGCACATGGCGCGCCGATTGATTCCATGCTTCTCGCGAACAGCTCACGATCTTCCGTAGTGATGATGGTGTCGATCGGAGTGCCCAGCACTTTGACTCCAAGTGCTTCGAATTCGTCCGTCAATTGTATACCAACTTGAAGGGCGGTTTGACCTCCGAAAGTGACGTATATGGCATCCGGACGTTCTTGCTTGATGACCTTGCGTACGAAGTCTGCGTTGACAGGCAGGAAGTAAACCTTGTCTGCGAGACCTTTGGATGTTTGGATAGTGGCGATGTTCGGGTTGATCAAGATGGTGTAGATGCCTTCCTCCTTCAGAGCCTTGATAGCTTGACTACCTGAGTAGTCGAACTCGCCAGCCTGACCGATGCTCAAGCCACCGCTGCCTAGCACGAGCACCTTCTTGACATTGACCTTGGGATTGAGTGCTGCGTTCTCGGCAGCATCTCCGCCTGGGAAGCTCACCGGCTGCTCCAATTTCTGAGGATCCTTGATGGTGCTAGTGATAGTTTGCACAAAGACATCGAACAAGAACTCCGTATCCCGAGGCCCAGGTGTGCTCTCTGGATGGAATTGCACGCTGAAGAATGGTCGGCTGGTGTGCCTGATACCTTCGTTGCTGTGGTCGTTCGCATTCACGAACAGTTCGGTCCAGCCAGCAGGCAGTGTGTCGGTATCAACTGCGTAACCGTGATTCTGCGATGTGATGTAACACTTGCCAGAAAGAAGGCTGGTGCAGGGAATGTTGTAGCCTCGGTTGCCGAACTTCATCTTGAGTGTGTCGGCACCCGCTGCTCGTGCAAGAAGTTGATGACCAAGGCAGATGCCGAAGATTGGTGTGTGAGCCTCTTGGACAGCCGTAGCAATATGCTTGACAGTTTTCTCTACCATGGCTGGATCTCCAGGGCCGTTGGAGATGAAAAGTCCGTCGTATTCAGTGCCGGCCAGTTTCGGGAAGTCGTAGTCCCATGGGACAACTTGAACCTCTACTCCTCGGCTGATGAGGCATCGCAGTTGATTGTACTTCAGGCCAACA
The DNA here is from genome assembly GCA_033117895.1 of Extremus antarcticus. Taxonomy (NCBI): domain Eukaryota; kingdom Fungi; phylum Ascomycota; class Dothideomycetes; order Mycosphaerellales; family Extremaceae; genus Extremus; species Extremus antarcticus. Next base: position 68,139 of record JAWDJX010000037.1, on the reverse strand, counting down.
TCAACACATACAACACGCACAGGTCTACCCGACGGATGATGCAACGCAACGGATGAATCTGGAGAATAGATCTTTGGCTTTGGTGTTGAGACTATCAAGATCAATTAGACACAATCGTCTATATCTACATGCTGGCAAGGCAAGCTTACCGTCCGCGACCAAATTTCGAGTGTTCGGATTGTACCAGTCCTTCTCCTCGTAAACAGCAACCTCCTTCGACTGGTGGAAGTAGCTCCCAATCCCGTTGACACCATCGACACCATTGACACCGCTCACACTCAGCGTTCCGTTTGTAGCGGTGAGATTCGGGAGAGTCGGAATTGCAGGTGTTGCAAGGCCGTTGGGTGTTTGAGTTCCGCTCGCCGCAATAGTGTTGACTGACCTATGTTCGGTGCCAGTCTGCATCAGCAGACGTCCCAGCATGCTGCCTTTCTCGCGAATTCTCTTCGTCAGCGCCCGAGTGTCCACACCGCATATTGCCGGAACGTTCTGCTCTTTCAGCCATGTGCCAAGCGAGGACGTAGCCAAGTGATGAGAGTAGTCCTCGCCGCTGTATGAAGCGACCACGAGGCCTGCAATGTGAATCTCCGAGGACTCAAAGTGAGCCGGTACGTCTTGCAGGATTGCATCTCGATCCTCCCTAGACGGCACACCATAGTTGCCGACAAGAGGGAATGTCATGACCAGTATCTGTCCACGGTATGACGGATCTGTGATTGACTCTGGGTATCCCACCATACCAGTCTGGAAGACCAGTTCGCCAGCAACGCTGAAGTGAGCGCCGAAGCTTGTGCCTTCGCAGAAACGTATACTCCGATCCCCATCTTTCACCTCGAGAGCCATCATGCTCTCTACCTCTTGGTCGGCCATCTCCACGAGCTTCCACAAAAGTTGTTATAGAACAGGAGTGTGGAGCATAAGATCGTGTGCGGCCGAAAAAGAGCTGTAGAACTAAACCTCCGCAAAGATTTTAAGGTTTGCAAAGATCTGCAGAACGCGCTTCAGGGTCCTGCCGGATTGGGATTACGCGACTTTCACTTTCACGTTCACATTCACATTCATTTTCATTTTCATCTTCTACTTCGCTACATACTTTTGATCATATTCAGGCGGCATGAGATCGTGGGAACATCCAAGACCACCAGCACATCTTCGTCGCCGCTTTGGGCACGCCACAGCTCTCCGGATATTCCCCTGCATCTCCTGGCTCGTACTTGTGAACGAGCACACCATCAGCATATGGGGTGGACAGGCACCCCAGTGATTCGCTCGGAATGCCATATGGTCCTCTACCTGCGGGCCAACATCGAGTTGGGAACGGTACTGCTGCTTGAGATCCGCAGTTTGGTCAAGCCAGAAGCACCCAAGGACCCCAATTGCCAAGTGGCCAACATGAAACCTTCCAGACAGCTTCTTATCACTCTCTGAGATAGAAAAACAATGGGAGAAGTACAAATCTGGTACAGTACCATCTTAATATCATTGCTAAGCAAACAAGTTCACCACAGGTTCCAATGTTGACAATCTTGGAATGAATGTCCCACATTTGCCATCGGATGTATACCGATTCGAGACCAGTAAGCACGATGGCTTTGTGGGACCGCTATCCACGTCCGAAGACTCTAAAAACAGCGCTATCAGTCTGGCAACACCTGCGAAACCGCATCGTAAGTACCCTACGCAGGCTAACACAATCGGGTGCTGCCTACGCTAGGAGCTTCGCTTGTGTTGCATTGGAATAGCTGACAACTAGTGATTGTGTCGGTCGTGACGCATTTTCGAGACAAAGGGTCCATCGTGTTTTCGGTGTAAGACTTCCGAACGCGAGATGGCATACATTACACCTCGCGTGGCGACCGACAATCAGCCGCTGAAACTGGATCTGCGATGCGACATCCTAGGTCTTCGTCTTCGTATAGGCCGCCTTGCCAGGCGAAGCGCAGGTCACTGCCTACTTCGGTATCTGTTTTCACGTCAAAAGATTTTAAGATTGTTACGAAGCCTCGATACAGCTCTCTGTAGGCCGGCAAGGTTGTCGCGAACACAAGACATCTCACCTAGCAGATTTTCATTGCTGAACCAAACAAGTGGTACTTTCACAGAGGGTTCTCCAACGACGACTACTTTCCCGATCCAGCTGCCAGATGATCGCCAGGCACCATTCGCGATGGATTTTCAGCTGATGCACTCAGCACTCTATTTTCGGGGAATTTCACATGCCCAAGCACGTCTTCGCCCCAATATCGGTTTATCTTCACAAATGAAGTTTCGAGCATGCAGCATGTGGTGGTGCCCTGCCTGCTCGTGATGCCCTTGCCCTTGGTCGGCCGAACGATAGGCGTTCTATTAGGTAGACGGAGCCTCCACATTGCATACCTTGGTCGGAAACCAGATCTTCGGATTCGGCTTCGCAAGCAGCCCACCTCATTTACTAAGGCGTCTATTGTGGCAGCTGCAGGAACGACAGGTGGCGCATGGGCGGGCCGGGTATTCCTGAGAGACGGCGGTACTCACTCGTGGTAACGGACATGAGAACAAGAAGTTGGCCGAGAGGTCCATGGCCCGCACAATTGGGGAAGTCTCGTTGCAAGACTCCGTCTGACACGGTGGTGGGGGCTACGCATCCCCAGTCCCCATCTCCGCGACAAGCAACAATACCCTAGGGGCTGCCCATCACACATCTGCCGGTCTGGATATACTTGCCCTGTTCCATTCGTGTTTGACAATCACGAACAAGGTCCTGCAATTAGCTCACGCTTGGCAGGCCTCATGAGATCGAAAGCTGAGACAACATCGTGTAGTCGATCGAGCAGGCATCACATCCTCACCGGCATGAACGAACACAACCGAACACGAATGCGTAGTACTGCACGATTCCACGCTTTCCGCTTCGAATTACACGTCGTTCTCCGGGCAGGACCATGCTGAACTACCAAGACACGTAACTCCGCACGCCGCGTTGGACAACCTGTGGCGAACCCCTGAAGGACCCAAGACAAGCTTCATACTAGGCCTTGCGCAACAACGTACCTACTTTGGTACTGAGAAGGATTGAGGAATGCAGCCTGCGTCTCGCTTCCTAAGCGGTGCGCTATTCTAAAGTGTAGCAACACCTGGGAGGGCGGCCGCCGTAAGGACGTCAACCTCCCGATAACACTTTTGCCGTCTGCAAAGCCACAAGGATGACTGGAGCTCTATCGAGCTGCCCATACACGTGGGACTTTAGTGTGAGGCATCCCACAGCTTACCACTTTCGACCATGTCGACCTGCATGGTAGGTGAGGGCTGAATGGAGTCTTGTGAATGCTGCCAAGTGGTGGATGACCGAGAGGTGTGTAAAACATAAGGTCACCTTCGGCACCCCATTTAGGGACCTTGACTTCTTTGCATAACTCTTACTCTCACAAACCTACATCCTCTACCAACTCGAGAGACTATTCTACCAGCCATGCCATCGTTTGCAGTCGAAACACTACAGAACGTCGCGTCTCGTCATATCCCCACCGATGAGGCTGAGAGGAAGGCACTTTACGATGCTGCCCAACAATTGATGTACAAAGTCGAGTCGGGACAAGACACTGCACAGAGATTATACCACGGTGTACGTTGTATCGTCGTGGCATGCAGAACAACTACTGACGCATCCATAGCATCTACCACTGGCAACCGCCCAGACTGGCTTGGATCTCAGTATATTCCACTTCCTGTCCCAAGTGTGTTCTTGACAAGCGAGACCTCCCAAGGCATATGAGACCTCTGCTGACAAGTCTTCGTCACGCATGAAAGAATACAGGCACCGCCTTCTCTACCCGCGAATTGGCAAATATCACAAGCTGCGACCACTATCTGTTGCGTAAGTTGATCCGCAAAACCCTTGCATTTGAGACGCCAAATCGCTGAATTCATCCATACAGTCCGCCTGTTGCGCTTCTATGCCGCTCACGGCATGGTAAAACAAGTTGACAATGATACATTCGCGGCGTCCAACATCACCCACAACCTCGCTCTCCCCAGCACGGCAGCGGGAATCAAGCACTAGTACGCCATTCCAAATCATGCATTCAAGAGAAAGCGGTGCTGACAGCGATGAACTCGCTTACTATGACGCCGGCTTACAACGCCATCCCGAAGTTCTTGCAGCAGCAGTCTTACAAGAACCCCACCGATCAAGCGCCATTCAACCTGGCGTACCAGACTGATCTCCCGGTTTTCAAATGGCGCGAACACAACCCGGAGAATGCCAAGGTCGGGCAAGCGTTTATGGCTGCCCAGCGGATTGGTCAACGCAGTGTGTGGGACAATCAGGTCCCGATGCAGGACTTCCAGCTCTCGCGGGAGGATATTGTCAACGATAGAGTGCTTGTCTGTGACGTTGGAGGGGGGTCTGGTCATCAGTGTCTCGACCTGAGGAAGCATCACCCATCACTCACGGGCCGAATCGTTACCGAGGACCTGGGCACCATGCAAGAACTATCAACTATTCGTGACGAGCTTGCGAAGCAGAACATCACCATGCAGCCACATGACTTCTTCCAGGAGCAGCCGATCAAGGGAGCGAAGGTGTACTATCTCCGCAATGTCATCCACAAGTAAGTGGATCAGCCATATGCTCGGTTCATGAGCGTGACAGTCAACACTAATAACGAGGCAGCTGGAACGACGAACCAAGCAAGGTCATCCTTTCCCAGATCGCGAAAGCGATGTCCCCGGACTTAGTCGTCATCGTCGACGATGTGATCATGCCGTAGGTCGGCGCTGGATGGAAGCAGTCGAGCATGGACTTGGCTATGATGACTATGTTCGTACCACTTTATGGCCAGTTTCGATCAACGCTAATCAATCTGCAGGTTGGCCGCAATGGAGAGAACAAAAGACCACTTCTCCCAACTCCTCAGCGACTCCGGCCTCCAGCTGAGGGACGTATGGACCTACGACTCAGACTACGGTGACAGCTTCATCGTCGCCGTGCCCAACGATTCAACATCGTCTGCTGAGGCTAATGGCCACGCCACCAATGGCGATGCCACCAACGGCCACTCTGTTGCGTAAGGCGTCAGAAGTCTTCAGAGCGTGTGAACAACCCTTGCAATTGCGAACGCAACTCTTTGGGGGCATAGATGTACAGTACCGAAAATCAACTATTTTACCTGTGTTAGCACACCCGAGCTCAATAGGGTAGTCCTCAGGCGAGCGTCGCTTCCACAAGTCCAGCAGGTAAGACGCATACAGCCCAAGTCCTTGACAACAACTCAACTTGAGTAAGATAGATATATCTGACGAGTTTCGCCAATGCCAACGCTTGGTATATTGGTAAGTTCTGTTTTGCAAGCCCAAATAGAGTTGTTGGTATATCCATAATGACGACCGTTAGTAAGCTTTCGCCTTTTTACAATATATTCTTGAACGTATGGTATAACATGAGGGAGTTATCTGCCATTACATCCGAGGTAGCTTTGAGAAGATGAAAATTCGATAGTTCATTTCGATAACGACCACAAAACCACTCCACAAATCGACATCATGGCTCCAGATCTGAAAGGCAATCCCGCCGACCACACCCCAGACTCCCTCGCAGCAGGCATGACCGGATCCTGCCTCTGCGGAGCCATCACCGTCAAACTCACTCAAAAAGACCTCTTCGCCAAACCAATCGGCCACACATGCCACTGCGTCAACTGCCGGAAATTCACCGGCTCAGCCCTCGCAACCATCCTAATGGTCCCCGCCGAGAACGTCTCCGTTTCAGACCCCAAGAAGTATCTCAAAAGCTTCCTCGACAGCGATACTGGATCCGGCGATGCTCTGCAACGATCCTTTTGTTCGAACTGCGGGAGCAGCATCGGCGAATTTATCGATGAGGAGAGTAATGAGAAGAACGTCTTCTTGAATACTGGGATCTTCCCGAGGATTCCTACGCCGGCGTTTGAGCTGTTTACGAAACATAGGCATGAGTGGATGGGGGAGGTGGACGGGGCGGTGCAGCATGAGTACTTGAGGAAGCCGTATAAGTCGTAGGCAGCCTGTTTTGTACGTCGTATCCGAGCAACGACAAACCAAATTATTTCGTGGGTTTGAGAGTCATGTACGTCTGCTTGTTGCTTATTGCATATCGACGACTCTATAGTTAGCTTTCACTACTGCTCTCCCCCACCTGCCTTCGTTTCTGTAACGCTGAGGCCAGTGCTCTACATGCCCCACGGTCCTGGCATGGCGAACGAGCCTGTCTTCAGCGTCTGCTCCAGTCCTCAATTGTCGTTCTGCAGACATGCCAGAGCTCGTCAGAAGTCCTCCAACTTCTCGAATATTGTAGCCTTGCTCCAGCTACTTTATCGACTGCTCTCCCAGTATGTCCAGGGAACAAGTTTCCAGCGATGGTGGCTCTGCTCACCCTGAAAATTTATCGTGCAGCAGGCAACCCTTTCAGCGCCATGTTGTGACGTTGTCAATCTCCAGGAATACCGGGCTCTCGTACGCAAAGAAAGTTCTTGTAGCTGCGGTGACTCCTCAGGCAGTAAATCATTTCCTGGCATGCTTTCGGAGAATCATTTCGAAATTTCAGCCAGTGGACTCCGAGGCGACTCGTTCGCAGACAGCATGATCTTTTCACGCGTTTTGGTAGCCATCAATCCGTCCTACTTCTCACCCAGTCATGTCAACGTCCTTTCCCTTCCCCTCCCCACCCTTCGGCGCGCCATTAACAGGCTGCACATCACCCCCAACTTTCAACCCCTCCTTCACAGCCTCCACCAGTACCGTCCTACTCATAACAGCAGCCCTCACAGCCTGATCCATCAACCCCTCCGTACTATCCCCAGCATCCCCCTTCATCCACATCTCCGTAATCTCGTCCCTCGACTGCAAATACGCCACCACACAAGCAGCCGTGACCTCATGCTCCGCCGGCGCTGGATCAAGCACCACCGCCTCCCCCTCCCCGCCTTCACCCTTGACAAGCGCCGCAGTGCCCCCAGACACCAAATCCACACAATCGATCCCCGCATCCACCAGCGCCGCGCTCGCCACCGTAATACACTCCGCCAGCACACTCATCATCCCCCAGCCACCACCCTTCTCCCTACCTTCACCAAACCAGCCGTCCTCCTCGCCTTCGAGGACGGTAATCACGACCTCACATCCACTTTTCGGCCAGCGATCGCCGATGATAACGCCGCGGAGTGCAGTCTCGAGATGGACGCCGAGATCCCGCTCGCTCGCATCCCGAACGTAACCTCTCCGCTGTCGGGTGGCGAAAGGAGCGAATTTGACGTGCGTGCTTAGGAGTAAGTTTGGGCTGAAAGCTGCGTTCCTGGGTAAGGGCCGTGGACCGTGGACTGTGCAGGTGATTTTTAGGCTTGATGAGGTTGGGACGAGACTTCCGGTGGACGGTGCTGGCTTCGCGGGCGGGACCTCGTAGTAAGCGCTCCCGCTCGCTGAGGGTACGATGCCAGTGCGGAGAAAAATTTTGCGGTGTTCATCTGGTTTTCGCGTTCGTGTTGGCCGTCGAAGTAAGTCTGGATGGTCGGCGAAGGTGAATGTTGGGGGTGCAGTACCGCCTGCGGGCGCGTTGATGCGGCGGCGGTCTGCTTGCATTGTTGCTATCGGATGTTCATCATCGTTGTTGTTGATGTTTCAAAAGGCGAATAGTTGAAGCAGTTTAAATTTATCGACGGCGTTGCTTGAAGTGGTTAGAATATGCCAAGTGCTCACGTACTGCGGAGAAGGCGCTTGGGTTCGTCATTCTGCAGCACAGCCTTCGTCGCAGGCACCTACATTCGCCTTTGTCTCTTCATCTCGCCCTCCGACCTACAACAACTTCCCAAACCGCACACCAACTCCCGATACACAGCAAACACAATGTGCGGCAGCGACATCTTCCTAGGCCTTATCGCCCTCCTCTTCCCTCCCCTCCCCGTCTGGTAAGTCGCGCATCTACCCTGGAACAACCACCACTACCATCCACTAACATCGTACCTCCGTAGGGTCAAACGAGGCATCTGCTCTGCCGACTCCCTCATAAATCTCGCTCTCTGCTGCCTCGGCGTCCTCCCCGGCGTCCTCCACGCCTGGTACATCATCGCCACCACGCCCGACCCAACCTACACGCAAGTACCCCAAGACGAGGAGTCAGGACATGTGACGTACTACTACGTTCAAGCGCAGCCGCAATACCGACCTGGTGGCGCACCGCAGGCGAAGGTGCTGGGCCAGCCAGCAGGATATGGCACTGTAAGCAACACGCCGAACGCGCAGTTTCCGAGCCAAAGCGCAGGGTTTGTGGAGCCGCCGGCACCGTCGACGGAGTCGCAGGCGCAGGCAGGGCCGAGTGGGGAGGTAGCGGCGCCGCCAACGTATCAGCAGGCCGTTGGGGATCATAAGGTGCAGCATCCATGATATTGCGATGAGGATGTGGAATATGGCGTCACTAGGTGGTGGTTGATGGTGCATATGGGAGGCGTGCAGTCTGGGTATGGCGTCAATGTAGGGTATGTATCATGTTTTCCAATCAATTACTGCTCACGATCGAACACCTGTCACTGCTTTGCGCCATGGTTTATCACGGTGTTAAACGACAGCAAGATGTCTCGATTTAGCTTCTAAATCTCGGTCGGGAACAGTACGCCGCTCTCTTGCTTGGTAGCTAGACTCCGCATCAGGTTACAACAGCGGCCTGAACTCCGTCATAACCGACTTCGGCTCATAATACGCAGGTCCCAAGGGCTTGAAGTCAATATCGTACCCGGACTTTCAGGGCCACCAGTCTTAACACCTTTCGGCGTGTACCAATGCGGATTCGCCACAAATGCTACAGCACTGACCCGGACTCCATAGCGAACGTCCTGCGTACCAAGAGCATGACCATCACTCCCCACAAGCGAAATCAGATCAGGCACTGTGCACAGCAACTCCCCTTCCAGAGCGCGCTTCTCAACACTCCCGGCCGTGGCATTGAGCCGACTGTTCGGGACGTCCGCATCTATCAGCTCGGCCAGGAGGTATTCATTCTGGAACGGAAGATGAAGATGCCTCGACTCGCCCGAAGCAGCGTCCCCGTACTCCTGCTCTTCACTTGAGATCGGCGCTAAACGGACGCTGCCTTCCGTGTACCCGCCGCTGAAGACGTAGCGGTGCACGTGGACGATCTTGCCCGTGTAGAGGACTTTGCCGCTCGGGTTCGCGGCGACGATGGCGTCCATGATGGAGCGCTTCTCCTGTCGGGCCTGGTAGACTGCGTGGCCGATGTACCAGGCGAGACTGGTTGTGCCGAGACAGGCGACTCTCTTTGCAGTGGCAACGTCCATTGGTGGGATGACTCTGGGCTAACGGTCAGTCGATGAGCTCATATGTGTTAGGGCTGCGCTGACAGTTGGCTGAAGAGGCCGAGCTGGGCGCCGGCCTTGCGGTGGATCATCTCGACCTTGCGCATGCTAGTGGCCCGGTGGACGGTTACAATATTCCCGTTACCGTCGGCTTTTGTTGCCGGCATAGCCAGCCATCCGTACAAGAACGGTGTCTTCATGTACAGCCGTGGGTATGCGCGGCCCATGAAGTCGCCGATCGACTGTCGGCACGTTGTAATGGATGCTTGTAAGCAACGGCCTGATGGCGTTCCTGGCATTGGACAGTGAGCACTCGCCGCTCGAAGTACCTCACGCCGCTGGTGTACTTACATTCCACCAATCTCAAGCGCTATCTGACCGCTCATCTTGACGCCAGGAAACATCGTGAGCATCGCGTCCGTTGCGTCAATGCCTGTGGATATGAATAAGCAGGTGTCTCGGCCACAAAAGCGAGGATGGGAGGCCCCAGAGCGCCGCATGGTGCTTGATGCTGCCTCGGAGAGCCCCACCAAGACAAATCGGTCGTCAAAGCAGCGTCACCAAGTGAGAGTCCCGCTAAATATACTTCGTTCGATCCTGAACAGGATATCAAAAGCACATTCCTTCTGTGCCGCTGGGCGTACGCTCCAAGGTCACCGTTGGAGCTCCATATGAGATATTTCCAAGTATCCAGCCATCTTCGGACAAGGTGTCGATGTCGACGACCGACATCCGCTTGCCTCTACGAATCGCATCTCTTCCGGCCATGTAGCACAGGTATCCTGGCCCGCCTCCACCGCACGCCAAGATGGATGCCCCCATGGCCAGGAATTCGCAATCGATCTCCGAGATCCACCACACACCATTCCCGTCGACCTCTGGCCTATAGTCGGCCACGCTTACATAGGCTGATGGGCTCACAATGAAATCGAATAGATCCTTTGCAGCCTTTGGCTCGGACTTGGCGTGCTGGCTTGTGATCAAATCTGCAATATCTGTGTTGTCTGTCTCTCTTGAAACGCTCACTGCTCCCTTCAGCAGTGCCTTGCGGGCCAACGGTCCTGCGGCCTTCACCACGATTCGAAATGCCCGCGTCGATACATACTGCAGCGGTAGATTCTCGATCTCCGTGATCTTGACTTTGTCTGGATCTGCGCCAGCGTCGATGGCACGCTTTCGTGCTTCGTCACACACACCTTCCACCACCTTGTCTTCATCAAGGCCTTCCAGGGTCTTGACAATGTCTATCTGACCGGACACTCTTGCGATCGCAGCCCCAACTGCTTTCGCACAATCATGGAACTGCGGTCTTATGATCCGACCGACACCCTTGAGCTCGTCCATCTGCACGATACTGCCACCACCGGCCATAACACAGATGCAGTCGTCGGCGGTGAGCTTCATCGAATCAATGGCGGCTTCCAGCATATGCTTGATCTTCAGCCGGGCTTGCTCTACAACGCGAGCTGGCACATGGCTAACTCGCGAGGAGTCCCCAATGTCCGCTTTGTTGCTCGCGACAACAATACCCGTGGTGGTCAAGGTACTGTTGCCGAACACCAAGCCGTCTTGCAGAAGTCGGTGGCCCACACTTTCTGGTCCGATGTGGATTTGGCCATCTCGCTCTTCTACCCTCGTCCCGCCGCCCAGTGCGATGGACTGCACTTCTGGCATGGCGAAGGCACATCTCACGCCCCCGATCTCAACCCAAGTACCGGCTTGACGTGGAAATCCAGACGGCAGCAACGCGCAGACATCGCAGGTGGTGCCGCCAACATCTGCAACGATAACTTGAGCGTTGGGCAGATCACTTGAAGCTGTATCCAGCCCAGCCAGATATGCAGCACCGCTCATGGAGTTAGTTGGTCCAGAATTGAACGTCTTGATCGGCGTTGTCTCCGCCACATCGGCATCAATGATCGTACCGTCATTCTGCGTCAAGAATAGCGGACACGACAGGCCTAACCAGGTTATCGCTTGTTTGAAGCCACGAATGGTCTTTCTTGCATGTTTCAGTATCGACGTGTTGAGGATCGTGGCATTCTCACGCTCCAAAAGTCCTAACTGACCAACATCTTGAGAGAGAATTACATCTGCACCCGGGATCTCCTCGAGAACAATCCGCCTGACGCGCGCTTCGTGCAGACCCTCCAAATCCAGTTGCGAGAATACACCGCAGACTGCGACATCAGTGATGCCTTTCTCTCGGAGGACCTGGCATTATCTTCGCACCTGCTGTTCGTCGAGTTTCATTATCTCGCGAGTGTCGGATTCGAGTCCGCCATCCAGATAAGCTACATGCCCGTTCATGATCCTGGCCAGAATGGGAGGGAAGTCGAGGAATGCTGGATTCTCGCGTGTGTACGGACCACAAATCCTGAGCACGCCGACTTTCCGAAGGCTGCGCTCGTCAGCTTGAACGACAGCGTTGATGAACGAGGTCGTGCCGATCATGACGGCAGAGATGCTGTCCCGAGACATGCCTTCGCATTGCGAGATGGCTCCTTCAATGGCTTTGACAATCCCTTCCGTTACATTGGGAGTCGTTGGAGTCTTCATGGCACTGCGAATGCCTCGATTGGGTGCGTCCGACTCATTGGGGTTAAGGATAACGCAGTCGGTATTGGTTCCTTCAACGTCCACCCCGACTTTGAATGCTTTCTCGATGGCCATGTCTGAAGAGGGCGTCTGCAGTGACAGGCGGGTCGCAGGTGCTGGATTGACCACTGCAATGCACTATGTAGCACGATCTTCAAGTGCACGATCTTCAAGTGCTTGCCACCACCTTCGACGAAGTCATCTTCTTCAATGCCGATATAGGAGCGCGCACGATTGCGACTCGCATCCATCGCGGTGGCATGGATTTAGCAGTTTACCAGCGGCTCTGGCCCGACACTGCCCAGTCTGATTTCCTATCACGCCAAGATAAGGTAGATAGCAACACGCCTGTCTTTTTCCGTCATTGTTATCGACGTTGCACAAACCTTAATCCATCTGATGATTGCAAGCATAGAGATCCTACGCCAACAATTACCACGTGGCGACCTGCGGAGTGCCATGTGCTGGGAATCCAAATGGCCGACGTCGCGGATTTGCTATCGCTTGTCTTGGTCCCAATTTATAAGACAGATGGATTCGCGAGTAGTCAACTTTGACTTTCGAACGGTTGGTCATACGGCGTACCCAATACTCTTTCCGTTGCAATGGCGACCGTGTTTAGGAAAGGCATCCAGAAATTGGAGCTGCCCGACGGAGAGCAGGGAGATCGCTGGAGTAATGAAGATACCCTTCCCGTGCCGCCCGAGCGACAACTATGGGGTGAGTGCATGACATTCGAGATAGAAAGATGGATTGGCTGATGGTCGCCTGCAGGTCCAACACAGTTCGTGGAGCTATGGTTCCTCGTCAACATGAACCTCAGCTCGTGCTCGACCGGATCCTCTCTGATGGCTAACGGACTCACGTACTGGCAAGCGATCATCGTCATCATCGTCGGCAACCTCCTCGCCGCGTTCTTTGCCGTACTCAACTCCGTATCTGGTGCCACTTCTCACGTCGGCTTCCCCATCGTATCGCGAAGTGTCTGGGGCATGTGGGGAAGCTATTTCCCTATCCTCAATCGTATATTGCTCTCGGTGGTGTGGTACGGCGTCCAGTCCGTCTTCGGGGGCAACATGATCTACGTCTGCCTCCGGTCCATCTGGATGGACATCGACGAGCGCATCCCAAATACGCTTCCGGCAAACATCGGCATCACCAGCGCTCGGTTCGTCGGCTTTTTCCTGTTCAACGTCTTGTGCGCTATCTTCATTTGGTTCCGACCCAACCAGCTCCGAGCATACTTCCACGGCGCCTCGGCGCTCGTCTGCATCACCCAATTCGTGCTTCTCGGTTGGGCGATCGCAACATCGGACGGCTGGGGCTCGGTGAAGACGTTCACGAGCGAGATCCCATCCTCACAACTCGATTGGACCATGAGCGCGGGAATCATGTCGGTGATCGGGAGCATTGCGAGCGGGATTCTGAACCAGAACGACTTCACCCGGTCTGCGAAGAAGCCGAGCCATGTGACCTGGTCGCAGTCGCTATCGTATACCTTCTCTGGTAACGTGACGTCTATCATTGGTGTGCTGGTCACGGCAGCGACTCAGAAGCGTAGGTGCATTCCGGGAGTTTTGTGTACAACGCTGATCGCAGGTTTAGAATACGGGAAGGGCGAGCCACTCTGGGACCCAACATACCTGTTCATAGCAATACAAGATCAGCACGGTTCGAAGGGAAGCCCATCAACCACGGCATTAGAAGGCACAAGGAGCCAGACTGACCTTCCCACTCCACGTCCAGGGCCGAGCAGTCGCTTTCTTCCTCGGCATCGTCTTCATCCTTAGTCAACTCAGCATCAACGTAGTAGGCAACGTGCTCGCCGGCGGACTCGACGTCGCCGCTGTACTACCGAAGTATATCAACCTCCGACGCGGCGCCTACGCCATCGCCATCCTCTCCGTCCTCCCGAACCCCTGGCAGCAGCTCGCCTCGGGCTCCACGTTTCTGGCTGTGCTATCCGCTTACGCTGTGTGCGTCGTCATCATTCTTAGTTCAATAGATCCTGCTAATCCATTCTCCCAGATTCCTGGGACCCATGATCGGCCTCCTCTGCGTCCACTACTGGATCATCCAACGCCGCACCTTCCACTTGCCAGACCTCTACACCGGCTCCGCCCGCTCCTGCTACTGGTACACCTACGGCGTCGACTGGTGCACAGTCGTGGCCTGATGTCTTGCCGTCATCCCCTCGACGCCGGGCTTCGTGCACGATGCGAATCCCGCGCTGCCGGTCCCGGTCGGCGCAACACGCGTGTACAGTCTTAGCTTCGTGTTGGGGTTCGTGATCGCGGCGGGCGTCTCGTTGGCGCTGCATTGGTTGTGGCCGGTAGAGTATCCGCGGGTTACGGAGCTGGAGCGGGAGCAGGAGCTGCAGGGGGTTGATCCGATGGGCGGGCGGATGGGGACTGTGGGTGTGGCGGAGGTGAGGGGGGAGAAGAAGATGGCGGAGGCTGCTGTGGAGGACGTTGGCGGCTCTTGAGCCTGCCATCACAGGCTGGCGCGGTGGTCGTATTGGCGTGCCGCAGACCCGTGGTCGAAGATCCTTGCGAATGAGCAGCAAACATGAACGAGGCAAATCCCCCCTAGATTCCACGACCGTGTTCAGCTCCGCCGCACTCCTTGATCTGCGAGCCGCTCCAGGACCACCCCAGACCTGTACGTTTGCGCTATCCGCAACGCTTCCCGTCAGACATCCCGCACAAAATCGCATCAGCCACAGTTTCGTTCATCATTCTTATAGTGAGCCGCACATAAACCTCTATGCCCCGCTTTCACCTCGCCCTCTACCCTCAGCCGACATTTCCTCATCCCAGACCTGCCCCTTGACAACGAGTTCAGGTAAAGATGTACAACGCCGCATAAGCCACCACAACAATGGGCAGGAGTGGTAGCATCGTTGCAGATCCGTCTGGTCCTTTCCACGTGGTCGGGCTCCCTTGTAGTCACGATCTTCTTCTGTGAGATACTGGCGGAACTACAACGATGTGAGAGTAAAAGTAAAGCTCGTAAGAAAATCGCGGCAGCCAACGTAAATACTAAGGTATACAAACCTGCACCATACCAAGCGGGACATCAGGCAAGCTCTAAACAGACCGCTTACCTGTCACGGAATATGCGGGCGGTCGTTCGCCATTGAGTTTGCCGCGGCGAGAACACAAGCAAAATCGTTCTGTGTGAAACGAAAGCAAAACAAAAACCACTGTCACATGCGTACCGCGGGGCAGAGAATTCCGGTCACGCAATTTGGTGGTGGGGTTGTGTGACTGATGTGGAAAAATATCTGGACAAAAAGTGGTGGAAGAAAGCATGGAACAGAAATCTAGACTTGCTCGCGATGCTCTTGCCATTTTGTTGGATTAATTGCTCTTGTTGAATGCAGCAACAATTTTTTGGCTTGCTGCCGAGTGAGGACAAGGTGGAGTGATGCTCGCGTTAGTCGTGCCCATGTCCGGACTCTGTGGTTGCAACCACATTTCCTGTTGGTCGCATAGGTCGCTCGAGCGAGTCCGGAACTGCTGGATGCTGTAGGCATTGGCATTGATAGCAATGCTCTCGTTGTTGTTGAAGGACCTTGCGGAATTGCTCCCCGTCGAAGACCGGATCGCTCGTCCTTGAGCGCTTGTCGTCGCTCACCTAGGTCAATTCAAGGTCGACGCAGCCATGGCGAATAAATCGAAGTCACACCCCTACCACCTCCTCAACCCTCGTCGCCATCACTCCCCCCACTCCCCTTCCGCCTCCTCTTCCTCACCCCCGTCGGACTCCCACTCCTCTTCCCACTAACAGCATCCAAATACTCCTCCCCCACCATCCGACTCCTCAACCTTACCGCCCCCTCCACATCCCGCACAAACATCCTCTCCCCCCAAACCCGATACGCCGCCTCCTCATCCTCATCCACAAACTCCAAGCCCGTCCAGCCTTCCTCACTCGCCAGCTGCAAAGCGGCCTTCATCGCACTCACCTGCTCCTCCAGCTCCCCGCGCGGGTTCGCGAGCCCGCCGGATTTGTAGGTCTGATGCACCACGCGCGACTTCTCGGGGGGAGCTTTGGTTTCTGCTGCGCCGGCGTCGTCGCCAGCAGCGCCAGGGTGCGCGTAGACCCCGCCCTTTAACGCGCGTTCTCGAGCGCCTTCGGCGTCTACGTGGTGGAAGACGGGTCGCATCTGCGCTGTTCCTGTGACTTGGGAGAGGTGGAGTTCGCTGCCTCGAAAAGCGCCGATGAAGTAGCGGGGTTTGCCTTCCTCGCCCTCACTCTCATGCGCAATAATCTGTCCCCCAAGCGTCTGCGTACTCATGACCTTCCCATCCAACAACGCAATTTCAAAATCGTCCATATCGCCCTGAATACCCATCTCCCTCTCCGCCTCGTCCTTCGCCGCACCCGTCGCTGTCGCTGCACCTCTTCTAGCCGGCGGTTTCGTCGGCAGGCCTGCCGCTACGCCGTACGTCACGCCCCCCTCTTGCCCGATTCTGCTATCGGGTCCAGCGGCTTCTTTGACAGCGTCGCCCCATTTCAGGGCCTGGTAGCGGTTGAATTTGTGTGTCGTGTGCATGGGCGTGTCCATTTCGAGGTAGCCGGACTTCGGTTTGATGCGGATGTGGGAGGGGGGCACGCCGGTGCGGGAGTTGTAGGGTTGGGTGCGCGAGCGGTTGGGGTATTGGAGGAGGTAGATTTGGGAGGTTGTGGGGTGGGGTGGGGGAGTGAGGTAGATGGAGTAGGATGCGGTGATGGGGTCGTCTGTGTCGGCCATGGTGGCGGTGAGGGAGGGCGTTGATGGGAGGAGGGGGGTGAGGAGATGATAGGTCGTGTGAGTCGTCTGGGTTGTCGTGGTATAACTCGAATAAATTTATATGGAGCTCGGGACTTGAAGCTCTTAAAGCCGGGGTGTCATCATTGATGGAGCTCACTCGACGGCGAGGTTGTTTCTATTCCACTTTGGTCACTTCGAATGAGGCAACAAGTCGACGAATAGCCGGTATAACCCCCTATACACCGATCGAACAAGGAAGCGATAATTCAATGGTCTAAACCACACCGCCGCCGACACCTCCCCCTCCCTCTACACCACCCCTCACAATCAACCATGGCCTACCTGGCCCCCATCCACAAACCCTCCTCCGTCCGGCACGCCCTCACCCTCTCCTTCACCTCGCCAGATTCTCTCGACCTCATAATCGCCAAATCGAACCGCTTAGAAATCTGGTCCCCCTCCCCCACCAACCCATCCGAACTCATCCACCTACACACCAAGACTATCTACGGCAAAATCACCCTTTTAGCCAAACTCCGCCCCGCCCAAAGCAGTACAGACCACCTCTTCATCGGCACAGACCGCAACAACTACTTCACCCTCTCCTGGTCCCCCTCCACCTCCACCCTCAAAACCGAAAAAGCCTTCCACGACATCGCAGACAAATCCGCCCGCGACTCCCAAACCGGCGACCGCGTCCACATCGACCCCACAAACCGCTTCTTGACGCTAGAATGCTACGAAGGCGTCATCACCGTCCTGCCCATCGCGCACGCCGGCAAAGGGAAGCGGAAACAGTCGCTGGGACAGCAGCAAGACATCGGCGAGCTAGGCACACCTATCCCGGTGCGGATCCCAGAACTATTTGTGAAAAGCACCTGCTTCATCCACAACCGCACCACTGGGCTCAAACCCGCGAACCCGGAGATAGCGATTTTGTACGAGGACAGCGGGTCCCAGCGCATGCGGATTAAAGTCCGGGAGCTGGAGTACTCTGCTTCGCTGAGAAATGAGGAACCCGGGTCCGCGGAGCTGGAGAAGGTGCGCGAGGTGCAAGGGGATGTGGAGGTGGGGGCGGGGTTCTTGATCCCGTTGCCGGGGCCGGTTTATGGGTTTCTGGTGGTCGGGGAGACGGGGGTGGGGTATGTGGATGAGTGGGAGTTCAGGGTGCAGAGGACGGAGGCGCTGGAGGAGGCGACGGTGTTTGTTGCTTGGTGCGGTATCGACGACCAGCGGTACGTATTGGCAGACGACTACGGGAAGATGTATCTCCTGCTCGTCCAACAAGACTCGCGGGGAGAGTATGCCGGACACCGGATCGATAATCTCGGCTATACTTCTCGCGCGAGCACGTTGGTGTATCTGGACGAAGGGAGAGTGTTTGTGGGCAGTCATCAAGGCGATAGCCAGATCATCCAGATCTCGGAGCAAGGGCTGGAGGTTCTGCAGACTTTCCCGAATATCGCGCCTATATTGGATTTCACGGTCATGGATATGGGGAATCGGAGCTCCGATGCGCCGGTGAATGAGTTCTCGTCTGGGCAGGCGAGGCTTGTGACGGGCAGTGGGGCGTTTAAGGATGGGAGTTTGAGGAGTGTGAGGAGTGGGGTGGGGTTGGAGGATGTGGGGAGTATTGGGGATATGGGGGCTCCGGTGTCTACGATCTTCAGTTTGAGAAGTGGAAGGAGGGGAATGCAGGGGGTGGATACGCTCGTGGTGGGGTTTGTGTCGCACACGAGGGTATTTGTGTTTGATGAGGAGGGGGAGGTCGAGGAGGTCGAGGATTTCAGAGGCTTTCAGCTCAGCGAAAGCACCCTTCATGCAGGCTCACTGGATGATGGCCGAGCAGTGCAAGTCACAACCTCCGCTGTCACTCTCTCGGATGCGGAAGGCGGTGTGGTAACCGATACATGGCACCCCTCCACGAACCAAACTATCACCGCGGTTTCAGCAGTCGGTTCCTCGATCCTGCTGTCGCTCAACGACAACAACAATACCGCCCTCGTCAGTCTCGACATCTCCACCCCGACCATCCAAGTCCGCGCAGCACGGCATTTCGACGCGAACGAACAAATCTCCTGTCTCACGACCTCCGCCTCTACGCCAGGTGTCGCGGTCGTGGGATTCTGGTCCGACGCCCTCGTCGCTTTCCTCTCGCTCTCCAAGCTAGAGACTATTACCGAGACCAGCGTAGCCGACCCCACCTCTTCCTCCTCAGATGACTCGGTGGCAGTCCCGCGCAGCCTCATCATCGCAAACATCTTGCCTCAGCAACCACCCACCCTTTTCGTCGGACTCGCGGACGGCAACGTCGTCACCTACACCCTCATCCCCTCCACATCATCCTCCTCTTTACTCTCGCAAGCACCCACGTTCTGGAACCGGAAGTCGATCATCCTTGGCACACAACAGCCCAACTTCGCCCTTCTACCGAGAGGAGATGGGTTGGAAAACGTCTTCGCCACCTGCGAGCACCCGTCCTTGATCTACGGGAGTGAGGGACGCATGGTATATTCGGCCGTCACGGCCGAAAGCGCCGCCGCCATCTGCGCGTTCGATAGTGCGGCGTCCCCTGGCGCCATCGCTATTGCTTCGACCTCTGACTCGGGTGAAACGGAGTTGAAATTGGCCGTGGTTGATGAAGAACGGACGACGCATGTGCAGACGCTGCCAGTCCACGAAACAGTGCGCAGAATAGCCTACTCCCCCGACCTACGCGCCTTCGGGCTGGGCACGATCAAACGCACCCTCGAAGCCGGCGAGGAGATCGTCGAATCCCATTTCAAACTTGTCGATGAAGTGGCGTTTCAGGAGTTACATACTTATGCGTTGGGCAGGGATGAGTTGGTGGAGTGTGTGATGCGGTGTAAACTTGATGATGGCGTGGGTGGGGAGGCGGAGAGGTTCGTTGTGGGGACCGCTTTCTTGGATGATGCGGAAGCCGGCGGGGCTGCTAATGGTAAAGCGGTCAGGGGCAGGATACTGGTGTTTGAGGTAACGGAGAGTAGGGAGTTGAAGGTGATTGAGGAGTTGGGGTTGAGGGGGGCGTGTAGGTGTCTCGGGATTGCGGGGGGTGGGAGGATTGTTGCTGCTTTGGTCAAGACGGTATGTTCTTCTCATCCACAACTTACGAATGCACTTGCTGATGTTGGTTTTAATGCAGGTCGTCATCTACGCCTTCGAATACCAAACCCCCTCCTCCCCCCTCCTCGTCAAAAAAGCCGCCTACCGCACCGCGACCGCTCCCATCGACCTCGCCGTCACGTCCTCCGGCAACGGTACAGACTCCGTCATCGCGGTGACAGATCTCATGAAATCCGTCTCTTTACTCCAACATACGTGCCCCCGCGGTAAATCCTCCGCCTCCGCGTCCTCTCCACAGGATACTTTAGAAGAAATCGCCCGCCACTTCGACACACTCTGGGGTACCGCCGTTGCGTGCGTGGCGGATAACACTTACTTGGCTGCGGATGCGGAGGGAAATCTAGTGGTACTCCAACACGACCTCAACGGTTTCTCCACCGAAGACCGCCGCCGCCTGCGCGTGACGAGCGAGATGTTGCTCGGGGAGATGGTCAACCGCATCCGCCGCATCTCCATCCAACCCACTCCCAACGCCATCGTCATCCCGCGCGCTTTCTGCGCCACCGTAGAAGGCGGCGTCTACCTCTTCGCTCTCATTGCTCCAGGTCAACAAGATTTCCTTATCCGTTTACAAGAGCGGATGGCAGAGTTAGAGACGAAGAAAGAGGAGAAGATGTTGGGTAGTGGGAGTGCTGGCGGAGTGACTTGGCGGAGCTTTAGGGGGTTTAAGAGTGGGACGAGGGATATGGGGGAGGAGGGGCCGATGAGGTTTGTCGATGGAGAGTTGGTGGAGAGGTTTTTGGATCTAGGGGAGGAGGAGCAGGGGTGGGTTTGCGAGGGGTTGCCGGGGGGGAGAACAGTGGAGAATGTGAGGGGGGTGGTTGAGGGGCTGAGGAGGGTGCATTAGATGATTGTGGAGCAAGTGCAATGAGAGGATGTCTCAGTTGTTACAGTCAATTGTGGTATCGCTGGACCATGAAGGATTTAGGTGGAATTTTAGAGCTAGTGCGTTGTGAGGACGCTCACGACTTATGCTACCTGAGTTCGATTCCTTGACCAGACTGGTCAAGCATACATGTACCTTACCTTACCCTTGAGTGTTGACAAAGCATTCCTTATTCGTGTTCTCTAGTCTTTCCAAGATGGCTTCGGCTAAACATCGGTGCAACCAAAATAGAGTATATTTTTGATTACAAATTTCATGCTCACATCACACAGGTGAATCTCAGGATCCGTGGGTACGTGAGAGCAACTTCCGCCGTGAAGATGAGCCTGGGCTAACGACCATGAAGTGTAGTTGGGTGAGCATTGTCGAAAAACACCGCCTTTGACTCCACTCTAATTCCACTCCAGTTATCACGGTGAGTACTCTCTTCGACTTTGACTCGAACTCGACTCTAATTCCACTTTAGTATGTCTAACATTGATTCAATGTGGACACATAAGGTCCCCGGTTCGAAACCGGGCGGATTCAATTCGTCGAAAGACCTCTTTTTTTTCTGAGTTCGCCCAGTCTCGATCCAGGTGTAGGTAGTAGGTATATATCTTTTTCGTAAGCCAAGCCAATGATTCCGCCCGGGCTCGATGGAGGTAGGCCAAAATTTTTATCTATATTCGACCAATGATTCCGCCTGGGTTCGAGGGTGTACAAGCAAGTAGAGACTCATGTACATTTCTCTAAGTCGACGTCGGACGGAATCATCAATCTTCTAGCCTGTGAAGCGACTGAACATGCAGCTCCCAAAGTGAAAGACCGGTCAAGATGATTTCTACGTAAAGACCTTTTGATCTTGAAACGAACGACCACGAATTTTTGGACAAGCGAATGACCGCACGACAGGTTTCTTCAAAGGAAGGCAAGTCGATGTTTCGCCGCCACAAGCGCTGGCGAGACGAAGACCCAATCTACGATGATGGTGAGAAGCACGGCAGCACACTGTTTCGGCAGGCTGCGGCAGAACATCGTAGTCTATAGGATTGTCTGAGAGTCTGTGGCATCATGGAGTACGGGGAATGCAGGATCGTGCGGGAGGCGGCGAGGCCATTGCTCTGTCTGGTCGCTGGAGGAGGGGATGGGTACATGGCTGATCAGGAATACGTTGTGCGGAGGTCAGAGGGCTGCCCGGCTGGCTCTCGTAAGGCTAGCCAGCTTAATCTTTAGACGGAGGAGTAGACAGCAGAAGGAGATATTGAGACCCCGGATGCGAGGGAGAGTCAGAGCTACGGAGGCGCGGATCGAGGAGCATGCAGACGCTGTGCGTGAAACTCATGCCAGAGGCAATGTGAGTGGCGAGCTGGGATACGGCGCGCGGTCGTGTGTGTCCCCACCATTCCTACATGCCGTATACCTGTCGTCGATGGGCAGTACTGCAGATTCGAGAATGGCGCAACCAATATGTACGCGGAGCGCCCTGGAGGACGAAGGCAGAGTGTACCTGCGTGCTCCTGTGGAAGGTGTATACCAACCTGTAGATCAGGATGCATGCACTTAGGGAATTGTGATTGCACGGGTTCATGACGAATTTTCACTGGTACTTGCATTGCCCAGCTATTAGAGTTCGTGTGAGCATCCTCACAGGTGCACGAGCAGACCCTCCCATTAACGCCAATCATTCTCCCATACACAATCTCGGCGCACTCAGCACAAATCGCACACTCCCATCGTCATTAAGCACAAGAACCCTCATCCTTCTTCCACCGACCCTTCACGTGCCGAAGTCCGCCACATCAAAAAGTCGAGCAAATCGTGTACGCCGCCTGACACGGACGGCACAAGCTGCACACAGTAGTCGACGGGCCGCAGACGGTGCGGTGGATGATCTCGTTGCCGCCGTAAAGGGTCGTGGTATAGCAGGCCGGGTCGTAGCTGCCGTACGTGTATTTGTTGGTGGGAGAGGGTCCTGGGGTGATGACGGGCGCGCCGGCGGTGACTGTAACGTATGTGGTGACGACGACGACGAGTGGTTTGGTGGTGCCGAGTGGGCTGGCAGCGCTGTTACGAGGTCAGTGAGCTGTGGCGAGGAAGGAGCGATCGGGAGACTTACGCCATGGTTGCCATTGCGGCGAGGGTGAGGAGCGCGGTCTTGATGATGGACGGCATGTTGATGGTTGGTGTGATGTTTTCGAGGGTGTGGTGTTCTCGGTGGCGAAGACGGCTTTTGCTGTGAGGTTGAAGAGTTGTGTGGTTGCTTGAGGAAGAAAGTTGGTAAGGTTATGAAGAAACTTGCTCAACGCTGCCGACCTCACTTCATTAATGGACGTTCGGGAGCGATTCAAACTTCACGGTTGTATTCAATGCTAAACTTCAGGATGTGCCATTCGATTTTCGGCTCGATAATCAGCTCGCGATTCAAGTCGCGATTTGTCTTGCGATTCGTTCATTGACCAGTCTTCCAACGTCCGACTCCGACAGAGCAAGCTCGCCAGAAGACCACATGGAGAGCCTAGTAGAACTAGTTAGCTAAATGCTTAGGCCGGGAAGACGGAGAATATACCTTACCTAGCTATGAAGGAAGTCGAGTTGTCGAGGGAGGAGGCTGTAGTCAGTATGCTATGCGATAAAAGCCGAGTTTTGAAATCGGTTTGACTTGAAGCTTGACTCAAAGCTTGACTCAAACCAAGCTGATTGTCAAGTTGATTGTCAAGTCGACAAGACTTGTTGCAAGCTTCGAGCTACAGAGGCCCATTCTGAGCGTTTCCAGACCAGTTTCGCCGGTCCGGGGTCTTGCATAATGTAGATCAGGTGCTGCAGGCGCGGGCGTCACATAATATCGCAGCTACGCAGATTGTTAGCCGTGCTCATGCCTGATCTGCGAAATAGACATCTGCTTACCATGTTGGGATACCTGCGGGGTGCTCCTGTCGGCTGCTTGCTACGACAATTGATGTTGTCTGGACTGCCGGCAGCTGGTACACCCAGGCACTGCCGCAAACCATATACCCAGGCCCCTCGGCTGGCCAGACTTCTGCACAGCCTGCAATTTTGACGCCCGCCGACTGTGCCGACGTTGTACGAGTCGTTGGGCCAGGCTCCAACGAGGCCTCGCTATTAATTAGGGTAAGCACAATGTCTGATTCGGGACAAATTATCCGTTTTACGTACCGAGTCGCGACCGCCATCCTTCCGGCGAGTAGGTAGCTTGCTATTCCGATGTAATACATCTTGAAAGACTGGTGAGCGATGGAAGAGGAGCGAGGTAGCTGTGACTTATGAGTTGTAGTGGAGTGGAGGAGATGAGAAGAGGCTGATGCGTTTCGTGATTCGGAGAGCGAACAATGAGGTCACGTTGCTCGATGTTGGATCGAAGAAGAAAATTAGAAGCCGAGAGAAGTTGAGGCTTTATAGCACGCCTGCGCCAGAGGTCACCTGCCAAATGTAACACACTAATGCAGGCTAGTTCCGGAAGGAGCGTCTCGAGCATGTGAAAAGTGTAGTAAAGTCTCGAAGCGCTTAAAGTGAAAGCTGGGAAGGATGCGACAGAGGTATACCACCACTTACAGCTGCCGATTCTTGGGACACGCTCGCCACCCCTCGCTCAAATCAGATAGCATCAATGGTACAAACACTCAATGCTCTTGCTATCCATATCAAGCAGCCTTCGGCTTCTTAGTCCCATACTTCGACCGACTCGTAATCCTGTTGCCCACGCCTCCCTGCGAAACAGTTAGCCAACACCTTCACATCACTATCGCACAGCATTTCACTCACCAAGTCCAACGCCCCTCTCACAAGATGATACTTCACCCCCGGACAATCCTGACTCCTGCCTCCTCTTACCAGCACGACCGAATGCTGCTGTACATTGTGTCCTGCCATCCCAGCATTAGCATCATCCCATAGTCCTGCGCCAACGTGTTTGTAGAACTCACCTTCCCCAGGAATATAAGCCGTAACAACCGTCCCACTACTCAACCTCACCCTCGCCGTCTTCCTCTCCCCCGAATTCGGCTTCTTCGGCTTCGTAGTCCCCACCCTCAGGCACACCCCTTTCATCTCTGGGTTCTGGGTTCGTGAGAGGGCAGGGGAAGTGGCTTTGCGCGCTTTTTGGCCCACGCGGCAGCCGCGGAGGACTTGGTTGTAGGTTGCTTGTCGGGGGGTGGAGGCGGAGAAGGCGCGCGAGGGCAGCGGGGCGAGGAGAGTGGTGAAAATGGAGCGCGAGGGCGGGGGGAGGCGGAGGAGGGAGGTGAGGAGGGAGTGCATTGTTGTGGTGGTGTGTTGGTGGGTTGATGGGGGATGGGTGGGCGCATTGATGGTTTGGAGTTCGAGTGTGAGGTTGGTCCAAGCTCGGTTTTCCCTCGGGGATATCGAATGGACACGCGAGACGCCAGCGAGCACTCTGAAGGTACATGTATACGTCAAGGCAGAGTTTTCGATTATTGGGAATGATTCTGGTTGTTCCATAGGTTCTGACAGTGATGTAAGGTCGTCTAAGATCCTTCGTGATCATGAAATCCCCGAACCTGATCGAATCATCATCTCCCAGCACGTAAGTGGTCTACTCGCTGTATTCATGCTTCGCCTGAAGGTGTTCATCACGAACTCCTCTCGCTTGGACTTTTCCGACCATTGCCACATTCAGTCGTCTCTGATGCATCCGATACCATGACTCTCTCATCCACACATCTGACTCCCAGCAGAGAGTAGCAGTGCCCACGCACGCTCAGTAACTCCTCCCATATAAAACCCACTTAACAGCCTTCTCCTCGCACTTAGGATTAATGCACTTCTGCCCCTCCTCAATGCCCTCCGGCTGCTCAAACGGAATACAAAGCGTCTTGGCCCCCATACTCGGCGCCTTCTCGTCCACCTCCTGCCCCTCCACATTCCCCGCCGAATCCTTTTTAATCTGCTTCTCGCACTCCTCTGTCGTGCAGCTCGGCGCCAGCACCAGATTCTTCTCATTCAGCGTCGGCACGAAATCCGCCCATCCCCTAACAACCTTCCGATGCGCTGCATACTCGTCGGACGCCTTCTGGAACATATCCTTCTGGATCGTCTCAAGCAGTTTTGGAACTTCGGTCGCGATGTCCGTGACAGGGATCTCGCCTTTGCTGCCGCTTTGGTCGCGGCGGGAGGTAGTGACGATGCCCTTTGCGGCGTCTTTGGGTCCGAACTCAAGACGGAGCGGCACGCCTTTCATCTCCCAGTCGTTGAACTTGTAGCCCACGTTGTAGCCTTCGCGGTAGTCGCACTCGACGCGGACGTCGACATCTTCGAGGGTTTGGCGGAGCTTGTCGACTTCGTCGTAGAGATTCTGCTTGTCGGCGTCTGCCATCTTGGCTGTGACGCCGACGGGGATGATGACGACTTGGACTTCTGCTACGCGGGGTGGGGTGATGAGACCTTTGTCGTCGCCGTGGATGAGGACCATGACGCCAATGGAGCGGGTGGTGAAGCCCCAGCTGTTCTGCCAGACATGGAGTTTGTCGCGCGCTTGGCCGTCTTTGATCTGCTGGTTTGGGTCTTCGACGGTGATGTCGAACATCTTCGCGAAATGCTGTCCGAGACAATGCGACGTCGCTGCTTGGATGCCTCTACCGACCGATGGGATGAAGCCTTCGAGTGTGGTAGTGTAGTGCGCTCCTGGAAACTGCTCCTCCTTCGTCTTCCTGCCCTTGATCACTGGCACCGCCAGCAGATCCTCATAGATCGCCGCATAATGATCCAGAATCTCCAACACCTCCTTCCCAGCCTCCTCCTCAGTCATATGTGCCGTATGCCCCTCCTGCCACAAGAACTCTCTCGACCGCAGGAAAGGCATCGGATGCTTGAACTCCCACCTCACCACATTATTCCACTGATTCAGCTTAAGTGGCAGATCCCGATGACTCCTGATCTTCTTCGCATAGAAGCTATACATTGCCGTCTCGCTCGTCGGACGTACCGCCAGCCTCTTCTCCAACTTATTCTTCCCGCCGTGCGTCACCCACGCGACCTCCGCCGCAAACCCCTCAATATGATCCTTCTCCCGCTGTAGATTCGCTTCGGTGATGAAGAGCGGGAAGTAGCAGTTCTTGACCTTCATCTTGCGAATACGATCGTTGAAGAAGGCTTGGATGAACTCCCATATCCGGTACGAGGCAGGCTGGTAGATGTAGCAGCCCGGGATGTCGGTGAACTCGAGCATCTCGCCCTTGAGAATGACCTGCTGGTACCATTCTGAGAGGTCTTCGGCCTTGGAGCAGGTAATGCCTATGAGTGTTGGCTCGTCCATCTTCTTCTTCGAGGATTGTTGTTGAGTGGGTTTGGCGGGTTTGGCGGGTTTCGCAGCGCTCTTCTGGTCTCTCCGCTCCTTGTCTTGCTTCTTGGGCTTCTCGGTGGGCTGTCCTCCTTCGACTGTGGTGCTGGAGGAGTCGGCAGGTTTGTCTTCAGTGAGTTGTATGGCCTCCATCTTGGGCTCGATGCCGCTTTGACTCATGCGCTTGCCTCCGGTGCTTCGTCGCTTCTCTTCTGTGCTCATTGCCTGAGCTGCTTATGTGATTGGGTGTAGGAACCGAGGACTTTATATCCGAGTACGAGTCGCGTTTTGAGTCACGTCTAACTTGGAGCCATTGAGTCAATTTACCAAGCGGTGGGCTGTTTCGAGACCCCGCGTTTCGAGATCTAATGCCTGAAACAATGCCTGACACTGCTTTCAAAAACAGGAGAGAGGTTGTCGGATCGCCTAACCATGGAGTCTCTCGAGAGTGTACAATTGCGACGGTCTGCTCACTACGTGTATCTGGATATGGGTGAATTCTCGTGTTCCGCTACCTCCTTCAGTGATACCATCTATCGTCCGCACCCGTGGATTGGCAGCAATACTTGACGCCCGTCTCCAAACCGCTGGTGCTCGGATCATTGGCAGACTGCTTCGGCTGTCATTACTAAGAACACGTCCTGGTACAGTCCCCGGCGCAGGGCCCTCCTCTGGCGTAGTGTGGCTCTCTCGATGACAGGTTTCGCTGTGCGAGATACAACGCGGCGGAGCGGAGGCCATGAAAGTACTTGAGCACCGAGCGAACGACACCGAGCGAGAAAGAAGGAGGCTATGGAAGTGCGTGAGGGTGATGAGACATATCATGTTGGGCCCGATATAACGCCTCAGGTAGAGGTGTACATGGAAGGTATAGGGAATCGAAGAGAGCTCCAGGCCAGGTACCACAGCACCGGGAGCTCCATTACTGCAACTTCTTCGTATTAGAGTTTGGTCGTAGTCCGATCTACTGCGCTTTCTATCCTGGTTTGCATCCTTTCGATCATCTACACAACATCTCCTTCAAGAAACTACTGCTATCGTCCGATCACCTAGCCGGGCGGCGCAGACATCACAATGGGTTGGGAGCAATACTTAACGTAGGTATTTGCCACTTGCCATCTGCCAATTAATGGCAGCCTCTTCTGCACCTTCATCTCGATGTATTGCTGACAGAATCACCTGGGAAAGACGACGTAACACCATCCTTTTCTCTTCTGCTGCTCTCGTGAGCTCATGGCTCGCCGTACGATGGAGGAACGAGGCCGAGATGAGACGTCGATCTGGGACCTATCATGTCGAGCCACACAGATCAGGTGCGAACGCTCATTTCAACGAGTATAGTGAAACTGATGATGGTATAGGTGGAGGTGTATGATACATATATCTTACCAATGGACGGGACGATGCTGTTGCCGATGTCTAGCATATCATTACGGGCTACATTGATGCTGCCTCTCTTCCTCTCCTTATCTCTGCAGATCCAATGTGTACTAAACCAACGTGCCGGTCTGTGTGGTGCTTTGCGTCGATGTCCGCATTCAATGCAGCCAACGAGCAGTATACTCTGGTGTTCAAAGCAAGATGCTCATCCGTCAACTCCCCAACTCCCTCCTCCACTTCTCCGCGCTGCTACGGTCGTCCACAAGTCGAAACAGGCTCAAACCCCAATTTCAACCCCACACCCCGCGCCTCGTTCTTCGTTCGCATGTGATCCCGGCAAAACAGGCGGTTAGGCGGCTCGATCGAAGGAAGGTTGCATCTGCAACGTGGGCGCTGAGGGAGAGGTACCTTTCTCAAGTATACTTTGCCTTTGTGCCTCTTGAACCACAGTTCCACACGTGTTACACTTCCACACGTGTTACGCGTCTCTCGTAGGAGAAGTCGTTCATTCAATCGACAGTCCGAATTGTTTGTCTCCGAGGCAGGAGCTTTCGACCCCACTTCACATCAGCTCGACGCGTCTGCAGTAACTCCGCAGCGACCGACGGTACCGCGAGTGTCGTGCATGAGGCTTTCATGATAGCTACATAGGTCGTCGCCATGTGGCCAGGCTCACGGCCGCTGAGGCTGTTCAAGAGGTCGTCGACTATCCGACTACCACGCGTAAGTCGGACGAGATGGCTCCCACAGCAAAGCCGAACACTTTCGACTTCTTCACGATGGCTGCAGGAAGCTCAGGCCCAAGACAGCAAGCCGGAACCGGATCCTGTCAAAGCCATCCCGTACAGCGAACTGACCATTGGTGTGCCCACTGAAGTCCGAAGCGGCGAGAAACGTGTGGCAATCACACCTCAGAATGCAAAGTTACTGCTCAAGAAAGGCTTCAAAGAAGTCCTCATCGAACATGGTGCTGGATTTCAAGCAGAGTTCCCGGCTCACGACTATGAAGAAGCTGGGGCGACGCTCGTCAACGCCAGTCGTGTCTGGACCGATAGCAACATCGTGCTCAAGATCCGGCCACCGAGGTTACGAAGCACGACTTTATCTCCTAACAACTTCATCGAAGGCTTCAAGGAGGGTGGCGTTATCATATCGATGCTGCAGCCGAACCTGGATCGCAACAAGCCGATCATCGATGCGTATGCACGAAAAGGGTTGACGAGCTTCGCTATGGACATGATTCCGCGTATCACTCGAGCTCAAAGCTTTGATGTTCTGTCCTCGATGGCCAACATTGCGGGATACAAAGCTGTGTTGGAAGCCTCCAATCACTTCGGACGTTACATGACCGGCCAGACCACTGCAGCAGGCAAGGTACCGCCCTGCAAAGTCCTGGTAATTGGTGCTGGTGTGGCAGGTCTGAGCGCAATTGCTACTGCGAAACGAATGGGTGCTATCGTGCGTGGCTTTGACACCCGCTCTGCAGCCCGCGAGCAAGTGCAGTCGTTGGGAGCCGATTTCATCGAGGTCGAGATCAAGGAAGACGGCGCAGGAGGCGGCGGCTATGCCAAAGTCATGTCGAAGGAGTTCATTGATGCGGAAATGGAGCTTTTCATGGCTCAAGCGAAGGAGGTCGACATCATCATCACTACTGCACTCATTCCAGGCCGACCTGCTCCAACGCTAATCACCGAGGAAATGGTGGCAGCCATGAAGCCTGGATCTGTTATCGTAGACTTGGCTGCTGAGGCTGGCGGCAATTGTGAGATTACGGTGCCTGGTCAGCTCTCACACCACAAGGGCGTCACAGTTATCGGGTACACGGATTTACCATCTCGGCTCGCCACTCAATCATCGACTCTCTTCTCGAACAACATCACGAAATACCTCCTCTCAATGTCGCCAAAGGAAAATCACTTCGGTATTGACTTGAAAGATGAAGTTGTCCGTCGGTCGATCGTTACTCATAATGGCGCAATAATACCCGGTTTACCACCTATCACACCTTCCGCACCCGTGGCAAAGAAAGAAGACGTCAAGGAGGTGGAAGTCGTGGCACTGACACCCTGGCAGAAAGCGACCCGAGAGGTCACTACCGTCACAGGTGCTATGGGCACTGCACTTGCACTCGGAAAGCTGACCGGCCCGATCTTCATGGCCAACGCATTCACATTCTCCCTAGCTGGTCTGATTGGGTATCGAGTTGTCTGGGGTGTTGCACCAGCCTTACACAGTCCGTTAATGTCGGTCACCAACGCTATATCTGGTATGGTCGGCATTGGTGGCTTCTTCATCATGGGAGGAGGCCTGCTACCGCAGACGCTCCCACAGACACTAGGTGCGTTGTCTGTTCTTCTTGCCTTCGTCAACGTCTCTGGTGGATTCGTCATCACCAAACGCATGCTGGATATGTTCAGACGGCCGACCGATCCCAAGGAATACCCATGGCTATACGCGATCCCCGGTGTATTGTTCGGTGGCGGCTATCTCGTCGCTGCAAGTACGGGTATGGCTGGCTTAGTGCAAGCTGGCTACATGGTGAGCAGTCTACTTTGCATCGGTTCGTTGAGCGGACTAGGAGCGCAAGCAACTGCAAGAACGGGTAACCTTCTCGGCATCCTGGGCGTGTCTACCGGTGTACTGGCGTCCTTGACGGCAGTTGGCTTCTCACCGGAGACCCTTATTCAGGTCATCGGAGTTGCTGGTATCGGCAGCCTCATCGGTGGCTTGATCGGCCGGCGTATAACAGCTACGGAACTGCCACAGACGGTCGCTGCGTTGCATTCCGTCGTTGGTTTGGCCGCTGTACTGACCAGTATTGGCTCAATCATGGCTGCTATCGATCACCTCGACGTTCTGCACATGGTTACTGGCTACTTTGGTGTTTTCATCGGCGGCATCACGTTCACGGGTTCCATCATCGCCTTCATGAAGCTCGCCGGCCGCATGTCCTCCAAACCAAAGATCGTACCTGGCCGACACTACACCAACGGCGGCATGCTCGTCGCCAACGTCGCAACCATGAGCGTCTTCCTCACCATGGCTCCCGGCGCGCCAATGATCGCAGCGACGTGTCTCGCTGCCAACGCCGCGCTGAGCTTCGCAAAAGGCATCACAACCACTTCAGCCATCGGTGGAGCAGACATGCCGGTCGTCATCACCGTGCTAAACGCCTACTCCGGTTTCGCGCTCGTTGCGGAAGGATTTATGCTGAACTCTCCGATCCTCACCACCGTTGGTTCTCTGATTGGCGTCAGCGGCTCTATCCTCTCGTACATCATGTGCGTCGCCATGAACCGCAGCATCACGAACGTTCTCTTCGGCGGGATCGCGGCGCCACCACAGACGGAACACAAGATCGAAGGCGAGATCACGAAAACCACGGTCGATGAGACAGTCGAGATGATGCGCAACGCGCAGAAGGTGGTTATAGTCGTCGGCTATGGCATGGCAGTCGCCAAAGCACAGTACCCGATCGCAGATATGGTCGCCAACCTCCGGGCTCAAGGCATCATCGTGAAGTTTGCCATCCATCCAGTTGCTGGGCGGATGCCCGGGCAGTGCAACGTCTTGCTTGCGGAGGCGTCGGTGCCGTACGATATCGTCCTGGAGATGGATGAAATCAATGAGGAAGGGTTTGATAATGTGGACGTTACGCTCGTCATTGGAGCGAACGATACAGTCAATCCCATCGCACTAGAGAAGGACAGGTAAGCATGCCGTGCTACAGGATGCCACATCGACGCTCGCTCGCTGGGAGATGCTAACGTTTTGCAGTCCTATTGCTGGTATGCCGATTATCGACGCCTACAAGAGCAAGCAGGTCATCGTCATGAAGCGTGGTATGGGCTCCGGATACGCTGACATAGTGAATCCCCTCTTCTATCGTGAGTACTCTGTTGAGCAGAAACCCCCTCTAAGACACCGGAAACATATACTGACGATTTCTCCTCGCCAAAAAAAGAGCCGGTAAGCAAAGCACTCACCTCCTCGTTGCACCCACCTCCTCGCTGCATACACCTCCTCGTTGCACCCTTGCTGACACATTTACCAGAACACCAAGATGCTCTTCGGCGATGCGAAGCAGACTTGCGATGCCATAAAGGCGGCGCTAGCACAATAGAGCAGCATTGCATTGCATTCGTGGTGCTTGTGGGTGTAGATAGCTTGTTGCATCTGAGTTCTGCTACGATGCACATCTGTCAGTTTCTCATCGCCCGCATTCCGCTGCCGTAACATCGAATGCCGGCCGTGCAACAGCCATGAGCTCGCGTAGCTCTAACATTTCATGATTACCAGTAATCTGCTCAACAGGCCTTGCAATCTGTAGATCGGGGCCATCCCCGTACACATACTATACACGCCGTCCTTGCTCCAGCAGAACCTCGAATACCTGCCCGCTCTCGTCCGATACTCTCACAAGGGTCTTCCTACTCGCACAAATGCCACCTCATCCCCAGCATCTCTCCTGGCCCTTCCTTGCCCATTGTTCTTACACCTGCTCAGCGCCCCACCCAGCATCCGCATCCCTCATATTCGCCGGCGGCTCAATGCTCGGAACGAACTCGAGTGCCACATATCCGGCGCCGACAAGCGCGATGAGAGTGCCTGCCGCATATTTCCACCAATTATCGCCCATGATGATGCAGCCGACGAAGAGGTAGAAGACGCCGCGGCCGACAAAGCTGAACATGAAGGAGGCGTAGCGGGCGACTTGGGGTGGGATTTGAAATTCTGTCGTCCGGTGTTAGCGAGAGGGCGCGGTTACGAGAGAGCATATATGTATGGAGTTCTGCTTCTTCATTCTTATCGCTAAGGGGAGGGGGAGGGTTTTACCTAGGAGGCCGGTCGCTGGAAAAGAGGAGTCAGTCAATGGTACCATAGTAGTTTCTGGGAAGCTGTTGATTCTTACCAAGACCGAATATTATCACGTAAACTCCAACGATGACATTTTGTCTGTTCCGCTGGTCAATGGCTGTTCTGTCCCCCTTGTTGCGCCTGACAGCACGGTGGAGCTGGTGCTTACACGCCAATGGTAGGGAAGAATTGTCCAATGCCTCCAAGCACCATGAATACTCCGATCGCCAGATTCACGATGCGACTGCGCATATGTCAGTATTGTCGTAGGTAAAGCAATGCCAGGCAGCTCTATTGTTGAGCTGTGATTGTCGCGAGGGTACTGACAAGATGTCCGAGAAGTCCATGATGGGCGAACGTCTGGCGTCTGTGTCGCGGGTGGAGTAGGAGTCGAGTCTGGCTGTTCGAGTGTAGGTAGAGTGTATGCTGGTGCTTCGAGGTGGAGTTGAAGTTGTGGTAGGGAGTACTGGGCAACTTCAATCAAGGGTTGACGTCCGCCGAGAGCGAGAAGCTCGGGCCGATTTCCACGTTTACGTTCGCCGCCAGCCACCATCAATAAGGCTACAGAATAAAAGAACGTTATCGTGAGGTCTAAACAGAAGGCAACTGTATAATGACTTAGGTACGTTGGTACGACCGTTTGCTCCAGGCTACCGCTTCACAACCGCGCTCGCTCCTGCAACGCCTCCTCGACCAACTTCTCAACTGCCGCAGCAGCAGCGTACGACGTCTGGTACCCATACCCTCCATGCCCATAGTTATGCACAACAGGCACACCTCTAATCACCTCCTTCTCAACTCTAATACTGCCCTCCCGCATCGGCCTCAAGCCCACGCCGTGCCGGACGATACTCAGCGCCTCAATGCCTTTGCCTTCAGGCACCAGCTCCGGACACAAGTCCACCGCGCGCTTCATGATGCGGGTAGCCATACTTGGGTCCGGCTGACTCTCCCAGCTCCCCTTCTGCATGCAGCCGCCTAGGATGCAGCCGCCGCCTGCTGCGCGGGACATGACATATGTTGCCTCGTCGGGTCCGTCGTCGGTGCCGGAGGACGAGCACATGTAGCCTGGATCGCTTCGTACGACGACGATTTGGCCGCGGCCGGGGTAGAGGGTCTTGTCTTCTACGCCGCCTAGCTTGAGGGACGAGAGGCCGGTGCAATTGATGACTAGATCGGCGCGCTTGCCGGAGTGGTGCATCATTGCTGCGTCGGCGACATGATCGGCGATGCCGCGGCGTAGCTTAACGCCGTGTGCGAGGCATTGGGATGCTAGCCAGGGTAAGTAGAGGGAGGTGTTGATGCAGACGGAAGTGAAGGATGTGCCGCCGTCCATGCCATCGGGTGTATCGTTCTTGGACATGATCTTGAACTGGCAGCAGGTAAGTATGCGTGGTTAACAGGGTGGTTGCTGCAACGTACGTTGGGAACGGTGTCTTTGAACCATGCATCTTCCCGCATGAGCTCAGCAAACCAGTCTCCGGTTGGAGAGCCTACATCCTTTGATCTTCGGAACAGCTTCACCTCTACCAGACAGTCAGTTCTCGTCCAGCGGGCAAGGTTGATGCAGCTCACCTTGAAAGTGGATGCCGGCCTCGGGTGCATCACGCGCAAGTCTGCTTATCTCTGGCCACGAGTCTCGCTCGAACTCAGCGGCTAGGCTGCCACCTTTCCCAAAGCTGTAGTTGCAGTTCAGTCATTGTCTAAGTGAGGCATTGTGCCTATGGGTTTG
This sequence comes from Extremus antarcticus, assembly GCA_033117895.1. Classification (NCBI taxonomy): domain Eukaryota; kingdom Fungi; phylum Ascomycota; class Dothideomycetes; order Mycosphaerellales; family Extremaceae; genus Extremus; species Extremus antarcticus. The sequence continues at coordinate 33,174 of JAWDJX010000037.1, read as the reverse complement.
CTTGATCCAGTCTGATGGATTGGGTTCCGATCAAAGACGAGACGAAAGAGTCATAGCACGTACGGTAGATAATTCGCACCTGCCCAAGGTGACGCATACTCTATGTCGTAGTCACCAGGCATATGTTTGGCAACAACAGTGATATTGTAGTTGCCATTGCGAGCAAGCTGTAATGCTGAGGTCAAGCCAGATACACCTGCTCTAAGACAAGGTTAGAGATTGAACCGCAAGGTTTGTGTTGGAGTCTTGACCGTACCCAAGGACCACGATGTTTGACATCTTACCAATTCTTCCACTAAGGAAACCTCACGCACGAAGACGAAAGGTCACGTTTGACGATATACATGTAAGGTAAGCAGAAAGAGAAAGGAAGGGCGTAAATGTGTCTGTCGCGGCTGACTCATGGGGACCCGGCACAGCATTCACCTTTCCTGCCTCAGCGGAAGTATCAACCGAGCATGTTCTTTACTGCAAAAGACATGGATACTCGAAAAATTGATAGATAGAGGACATATTCACACCCCTTTACTGGTGGATTCAAGTCCGTTGGCCATGAAGATCTACCGAGCCATCGCTGCAACAATCAACTCACGACAATGCTCGCCCTCACGTATAGCCATGTGTTTCGCTCAGCATGAGGGCCAGCATGCGGACGTCTGGCCATGTCTTCAATGCCTGCCTCACCTGTTCAACTCGCCTCATTCTAGCTTGACATAGGCACCCCGGCATTGAGATCCTCCTGCATGCTATCCGCGAACAGCTCAGGCAGCGGTAGTGTCGCCAGTCCGAAAGCGTTCACCATCTTCACATATGTTGCATATGCCACAACGAAGTCATCACCAGTCCACTTTCTTGTTTCCAGCCGTAACCCGTCGTTGAGGCGACTTCGAAGTACAAAAGCCGAGTCCAGCACCATCTGTGCAGTAATCTCGGGACTAAGACCACCGATGGAGTCCAGCGACTGCATGATAGACTGTGTTCTCTCCTTGTCGCTGGGTTCGTACGTGGGCGTCGGCGTCGCCTTGTAGGTAGACGCACCTTCAATCGTGCCTGAGAGATGAGGTGGCTTGATCCGGCATATGATAGGTTCGCTGCAGAGCTTGCCATAGATGCGTGGCTTGAGGATGTTCTCAGCGCGATAGGAACCTGGCATATCGACCACGTCCGCGAGAATTGACGTCATGTTCAATCGTTCCTCCATGAATGCAATCGAGCTACGGGCAATCACGACACCTTCTGCGGTTCCGTAGTGGCTGACCGGCATCATGATCGCTCTCGTGTCGCTGAGAAGTGTGAAAGTGCGGCTGATAGCGTATACCACTATCGTCGGCTTCAACAGGAGCACGCCGCAGACTTGAGCCAATCCGTATTTGAGGCTGGCGTTGCCGATGCTCTCCGTATGCAACGCCATGGTTGTGGCGATGAGAAAGGTCCGGAAATGGCATGGAAGTTGAAAGGGCTAGGAAATGGCAACTGCCACGTGAAGGGAGGAGGCTGCTGGAACTCACACGTGAGGTTCATGCTATTATCGGAGCATATGAAACAAGTGAGGTTATTCTCATTGTAAAGAAAGTGAGGATGCCGTCATCGTGGGAGAAGTGAACGTGAAGGAAGTGAATGACTTCTCCCGCCGTTCGAGCGGGCCTACCTCCTGAAATAGTTTCTTCTTGTCCATGATTCATGCGGCTTTTGCAGAGCACTGCAGGTGTTCTTGTACGCCTCACATATGTGTTGCTGAGGAAAGGCGCATGTCAATGATCAAGTAGGTCTTGACTCATATCGGATGACCACAGGACAAAGAGTTCACTTCACTTGCTGAGCCAGCCACGCAAACTTTAATGCAAGAGCTGTGGAAAACTCACTTGCAGCGATTGTGTGAAACTCGCAGTATATATTCTCGTGCAGCCGCTCCTTTGGTCTCGACTTACACCATCTCGTAACCACACCGTTTTCGACACGCAAACGAAAGCGAACACCATCTGCATAAGATCAAAATCACAAGCCGGCTGTAAGGTCACAGCAAGTCAAAGCTCCCTCCGACAGCGTCACGATTTCCTCTGCCGGTACGTACTATTCCTCATCAGGCACAGCTTCCACCTGCACTCCTGGTCCGAAGAAAAGGACAGTCTGCCGTCACTTTGCACATGCTGCCTCCGCCTGCGTGCTGCTCACGAGGCACACCCTGACCGACAGGCTCCCTCAAATCACCCATGAATTCCACTAATAATCCTCCTCCAGGCCAGAACCCCTCTCTCCACTCAGGGCAATGTTGGCCTCTGAGGAGTTTCCCCTACTCTCGAGCCTCGGATTGTACGCCGCTCCGATTGTGGGTGATGGTGAGTGATCGTCCCTTTTTCTCACAGCTCTCCCATGTCGAGATGAAGGATGAGAACCATCTGGTATAACTGTGTGAAGTGATATTAACTGTATCTTTCAGGCAACTGCCTCTTCAACGCCCTCTCCGACCAGCTCTATGGCAATCAGCACCAGCACGCCGCCGTCCGTGCTCGCGTGATCGACTATATGCGTGAGCATGCAGAGTACTACAAACAGTTCATCGATGTCAACCCTGGTGGTGGCATCCGTCGTAATCCCAAACGCAAGAATGCCGGTGCCTACTCCTCGCCAGCAAACTACAACCCTCCGTCCGCAGCAGACATCGACCGCGTCTTTCAGAGCCACTTGCAGACCATGGCACAGGGTGGTGTCTACGGTGACAACATGGAGATCACAGCCTTCTCCTGCGCGTACAACACCGACGTGAAGATCTACCAACGTGACTTTGCGTACATGATCTCGGGCAGCGGTGACGGGGTGCAGAGGTCGGTGGCACACATCGCCTACCACACCTGGGAGCACTTCTCCTCGATCCGCAACCTCGATGGGCCTCACGACGGCATGCCTGGTGTCGCTCCCAAGGTGCTGTCCATGATGGAAGAGCAGAAGCAGAAAGAGAGGCTGGCAGCCACACCCTGCGTGATGCCGTGGATGATCGACGTGGTTTGCAAGTCGTTGCCATACCTCGCAGATAAGCCCACGATCAAGCGTGCACTCGAAGATGCCAGAGGAGACGTCAACCTCGTCGTATCAAATATGCTGGACGCAGAGGCGAACGGCAGTGCTTCATCACAGCAGGGAAGCTCCAGTGTGGAGAGAGATCAGGACAGCGATGATGACGCGACCTACGGCCCGAACAAGAAGCAAGACAGACGCATGAGTCGAGCAACAAAGGCACACCGACCACGCAGCATCGCAAGCAAACACGCACTCGCTCAGCTCGCCATGTACGACGGCAGCCAAGAGTCCATCGGCAGTGGTGACTCCGAGTCGTCCAGCCTACCCGAGTCATCCCAGCAGAGCAACTTCACACAACCCCCCGACCTCGACGAAATCAAGTTCGAAGATAGCACCTCGGCATCTCGCTCACAGTCACCAGCCCGTCCAACCATCCGCTTAAAACTCCACCCAGGACGGGCACCAGACCAACCACAACGTGTCGGCAAGACCTCACAGCTGCAACACGGCCCTCGCCAGACCGCTCGTGACCGCAAGGACATCAAGAAGCTCGCACAGAAAGCCGCCCGCAAAGAGCGCCAACAGCTCGTAGCTCGTGGTGAGAGCCCTTCCGCAGCCGGACTGGCGCTACGACAGAAAGGCATGACCGGAACGCCGCCAGTGGAGACACTGCGGACGCTCTACATCTGAGTCCTGCCTCTGATGACACGACTGGTGCGAACGAACATCTTACTCCTGTTTCCGAATCCTCAAGACGATTGCGAGAGATACCCCATTCTGTTTGAGATCTGGACATGTTTTCGAAGGCAAAGCATAGCGTGGGCTGGGTTACATTGAAGCATAGCGTTGGCGTAGTATATCTGGGAGGTAAAGCGAGTGTTTTTGCGAGCAAGCAAAGATTGGTGCTCTGAAGTGCTCAGGCACCTGGTCTTCAACGATGGATGCAGATCGGCTTGATGACGATGGGAGATAGAGCCGATACACCACTACTGATGCGAATCGAATGAAAGCACGGCATCGCTGCTGATGCTGAGTTATAACTTTGAAACTTCGTTCCTCGATTTCCTTTTCTTTGTCTCTTGTATAACAAGCATTTTAATGTTCAGGCTCACGGATCTCAGCCTCCAAGCTTGTCGTGATGACGGCGCCGCGGTGGAGTCTGTGAACATTCATACTATGATGAATCTTGCTCACACCTGCCTTCATTTCTTCTTCAGATCCTTATAATGCATCACCGTCACCCCACCGTCCGCCAGACCAAAGTACACGGCGACCGGCTTCTGCCCTCCCCTCCCTTTCACCCCTGACGCCGCCACCTCCTCCCCATTCATCCCATGAAACAGCCCGACCTCCAACACCCCATTGATCTTCTTAATCTCCTTTGCCAACGTATCAACATCCCACACCCCATCCTTCCCAAATTCCGCCCCCGCCTCCACATCCGACGGCGTCAACAACTGCTTAAACGGCGCATCAACAATATAAAAACTCTGATCCGTCTGAATCGGCCCCGTCTTACTCAAACTATGCTCCCGCAACACCGGCCCCGTACTTCCCAACCCCTTCAACGCCGCTATAACCGCCTGATACGCAATCGGCGCCACCTCAATCGGAATCGTCTTCCACTGCGTAAGCAACCTCCTCTGCGCTTTCCGATAATCCGCAATACAGACAAACTTCCTACTTCTACACGCCACCAATTTCTCCTGGAACAGACACGCGCCGCCGCCTTTAATGCAGTTGAGCTCGTCGTCCACCTCGTCCGCGCCGTCGAAGCAGACTTCCAGCATCACGTCTGCGGGGACGGAGTCGAAGGTGATGGGGGTGAGGCCGGCGGCTTCGATGACTTTTTTGCTGTTCCAGCCGGTGGGCACGAACCAGTTCATGTGGCCTGGGGGTGGCGGGTGGGCGGCGAGGTGAGCTTTTATGGCTTCGACGCCGTAGACTATTGTGCTGCCGGAGCCTATTCCTACGAAAGCCATGTCGGAGCGGAAGTGGTCGGCGACGGCTTGGAAGGCGGCCTTTCGCTTTGCTGCTTCGATGGTCTCGAGGTCGATGGGGGTGGCCATAGTGGCAGTGGGGGAGAAGTATCGCCGGAAGGTCGAGACTCGCCTTGGGTAGGCTACCGGAAAGTCTCGAGCAGGAAATCGTCCGGAGTGTAGTCCTGTCCAGGTCCAATGGGTCTTCCGGCTAATCTGTTGAATGTGCACAAACGCTTGAGTTGACGATGGAAGGCGTGGGAAGGTTGCTTCGCGGTCTTGTTAGCATCATCGTTGCCTTGTCTGTCGAGAGGAGTGTATCTACCAGAAATCATATACCTTAGGAGCAGAAAGATTTATAAAGATAAAGTCCTCGTGACTGTTCCTATTTGGTGAGCATTCGGTAATCGCGTGTACGCCACAGGTCGATTTGCTTGCCCCCGCATTCGTGGCTGAACTTAAACGCGATGTCATCAGGCACCAAAAGTGTTTGGGTGTTTGAGCTTCGTTGCTACAACACTCTCCGACATCGTGACAAACCATGGAGACCACCACGATAGAGCCGCCATTACAGGCTCTCCCTACTGCGAAGGAAAAAAGATACGATCGACAGCTACGTGAGTACCCCGGGCAGTAGTAACAGCAACTCGAGCTGATTCTCACGCATTTGCAGGACTCTGGGGCGCTCCTGGACAGAGAGCTCTTGAGGAAACCCACCTCCTGCTGATCAACTCATCACCCGGTGTTGCCGCTGTCGAGACACTGAAGAACCTCGTCCTACCCGGCGTCGGCCAGTTCAGCATTCTCGATCCAGCCGTCGTCGAAGAGGCAGACTTAGGCGTCAACTTCTTCCTCGAAGATGAGTCGCTGGGCAAGTTTCGTGCGGAGGAGACCGTTAAATATCTGATGGAACTCAATCCTGACGTCCAAGGACATGCGATCAAAGAAGTATGAGTTGCTCGGAAAGTTTGCAGCACCGGGAAGTAAAGCTAACCTGGACTCAGCCTCTCGAGACCTTCATCACAAAAGACAAAGTTTTCACACCATACACGCTCATCCTCGTCGCTGCCCCGATCGACCCAACCATCCTCGCTACGATTCGAAAGCATGCCGAAGCTCTTCACATACCGCTCTTCTATCTCCACTGCGTCGGCTACCATTCGCACTTCTCTATTCAGCTGCCACCCGCCTTCCCGATCGTCGACACACATCCAGATCCAACAGCAACCACAGACCTCCGTGTACTGAAGCCATGGCCTGCATTACAGGAGTTCGCGAGAGAACAGACTCATGCGATGGACAAGATGAGCGGCCACGATAAAGCTCACATACCCTACATCTGCCTGTTACTCCACTACCTCGAGCAATGGCGCAACGACCACAACGGCACGGTTCCAGACTCATACAAGCAAAAGCAGGAGTTTCGGGATAGCTACGTCAGAAAAGGCAGTCCGGACGAGGAGAACTTCGATGAGGCTTGTGCAGCAGTACTCAAGTCACTCATCTCACCGACTGCTCCATCTGCTCTGCGCGACATCTTCAACGCTCCTGAGGCGATGGAGCTTACGGCGACTTCACCACCTTTCTGGTTCATCGCGAACGCCATCAGTCAGTTCTACACCAAGCATGGGGGGCTGCCACTACCAGGCGCGGTTCCAGACATGAAAGCACAGTCAGCGGACTACATCAGGCTCCAGAACATCTACAAGACGAAGGCGCGGGAAGACTGTGCGGAAGTCGTGGCGACTGTCAGAGAGCTGGAGAAGTCGACTGGACGTGGTTCAAAGCTGGCGATCATCGAGAAGGAAGTCGAGAACTTCTGCAAAGGCGCTGCGCACATCCATCTCGTCCGAGGAAGACCGCTGCAGATCGTCCTGCCCGATTTGCCAGTGACTTTCGGCGATCGAGCGAAGGCGATGGTATTTGAGCTCACAAACCCGGAGAGCTTGATTGGAGAGTACATCGCTTTCCTCGCATGGGATGAGTTCGTCGCCACTCACACCACATCTTCCAGCGTAAAGGGTGGCAAAGGTCTCCGTGTGCCAGGAAACAATGACGCAGAGTTTGAGGCCGACAAGGAGAAGATGGTCGGCATCGCGCACAAGATCGTTGACGGCATTCTCAACGAAGCTGGGGAGCGTATTGAGGACCCAGAGTACACCGAGATCAAAGACGGCATCGAGAAGATCTGTGTTGAGCTCGTGCGAGCGGGTGGCGGCGAGCTGCACAACATCGCGAGTCTGACGGGAGGCTTGATCGCGCAGGAGGTGATTAAGGTCATTACGAAGCAGTATGTGCCCGTTGACAACACGTGCTTGTTCGATGGGGTGGCTAGTCGGAGTTATGTTTTGCGCGTTTGAGCGAAGCGAAGCTATTTGCATCGGAGTTCAACGGGAAAAGGTAGATAAGGCTAATGATGCATTTGCTGGCGTCAACGCAGATACGAATCTAACGCGCGCACTATTTTGCTGCGCGCTTCCTCACGATTTGCCGTGGAGCGTACTATTTTGTTGCGTGCGCGGACGAGATCTGCTGTGCTCTTTTCACGCGTAGAAGACGGGACTGAGCACACCAATCAGCAACGACGTATTTCTGATTACGCACCTTCCCAGCAGTAACTTTCGAAGTCAACGAATCAGGCAGCCGCGGTCTGTCAGCGCTCCTTCCAGAACCAACCTCTGGTGAACTTGTGATTTGACACCTTCCTTGGTTTAGTTCATCTCCATACGTACAACACGTGGCAGAGCACGTCCAACCTCTCGTCGACGCAACAAGCCAGCATCTGAAAGTCGAGAAACATTTTGCATCGCCGAGATCAAAAACCTCATCCACCGCAGTTGCCTGGATCCTTCTACGCATACCGCTTTATCAGATCGGCGTGCATCATCTCCGACATCCCCACCATCTCGGGCGAGGTCCTGCCGCAAGTCTGCCTCTATTCGTTCCTAGAACCTGGAGCCCGCCGTTAGATGTATCAATAACATCCACCGAACCAAGGACGAAGATGGCGGCTAAAAGCGACGAAGAGGCACCAGGCGCCACGCATCCAGGACTTCCTCCGACACCGCTGAACCGCGAACCCTCACAACAGGAACTCGAGGTTGCGCAGCAACTCATCGAGCATTCTCAAGGCTTTTCAACCCAGCAGCCGCGTGATCTTTACCCACTCGCCACAGCAGGTGCAGGACATGGGCAACGTGGCGAAAGCGAGCAGAGGGAAAATGGAGCCCACGACGCGCATCACGACCTCCGGGACAGCTTGCAGGCATACAACGCAGGCCAGGGTTTTCCGAGCCCACCAGCTGCCCAAGACGGCGCAGAGCCGCAACAGCAGCCATCACCTAACAGTCAGGGGCCTAGTGGGCAAATGTGCAGGTAAGAAGCGAAGATGCTCTCGTGTAAATGACGATCTGACCATCAGTAGTAACTGTCGGACTGTACATACACCGCTATGGAGACGGTCGCCAACAGGCGCAGTTATCTGCAACGCCTGTGGGTTGTACTACAAAGCTCGAAATCAAATGCGACCAGTCGGCTTGAAACGGGGCACTGCGGGTGCAGGTGCAGGCCAATCATCTGACGCTCCCATGCACGACAGAAACACACCTCCCAGCAGCACGGGCTTCGCTGGCGCGACGTACATATCTGTCGACCAGAGCACTCCCGGTACCTGTCCTGGTGGTGGTCGCTGCAACGGCACTGGAGGCCATGATGGCTGCAGCGGCTGTCCGGCGTACAACAATCGCATCTCAAAGACTGCCCAATTCGCGTTACAGCAGACGGATGGCGGCGAACCTTCTAACAGCAACGGAACGTCTGGCCAGCAGAATACACAAACCCTTTCGCAAGCTCTAACGAATGCCACTAACATTGTCGTCGCATGCCAGAATTGTGGCACGACCATCACACCTTTGTGGCGTAGGGACGAAGCTGGCCACACAATCTGCAACGCGTGTGGTCTCTACCACAAGCTTCACGGGTCTCACCGGCCTGTGCAGATGAAGAAGGCAGAGATCAAGCGGCGGAAACGTGTTGTTCCTGCCAATATGCAGCAACAGCAACAAGCACAGAGCAGTCCGTACCCTCACAGCGACGTGACGGACGAAGATACAGCAGTGTACTCGGATTCGCAATCATCGATACCACGCCCCGCCGAGCAGAGACCCGATGACTTCCCGTACGAGCGGGCTCCACCTGGTCCCATCCCCGTCGACTTCACCAGTTCGTTTCGCGCCATCAACGCATCTCGGGCTCACGATGAATCGACTGTACCACGAAAGCGCTCTTTCTCAGTCAGTAACCATGATGGTGAAGAGCATCCATACGCACACCCACAAAACGTGCGCACACCGCCTCGAGCCGATAATATTGATCCTGCGTTATCTGGTCCACCCGCGGAAGCTTCCTCAAAAGAAGCTAGGCGTGCAGAACTGCAACGAGAAGCCGAACAGCTTCGGCGTATGATGGCGGAAAATGAAAGGAGGCTGGCTGAGATGGAGGAATAAGAGCTGGAGCATCGAGTCGTCCAGACCGCGAGTATGACGACACTGACGTTACGAGAACACACTGTACGATTATAGATACCTAGCTCACCCACAATGTCTGGGTTTGATCGCAACGCTGCGAGTTCCTCTACATAACGCTCTATCTCTATCGTTGTATGACATCTCATATTGAATGGTCGACGGCACTCCGAAGCCTAGCCAGCGTGGCCGTTAGATGCAGTAGCACCCTTCTGATACTCCTCATACCCCTGCTTGGCTGCTTCATGGACGGTCGTTTTGCCTTCGACAATGTCCTTTACCTTCTCCAGGATGGTCGACCAGTCTTCAAAGACCGTGAAAGGCACGTTCTCCTTGACACAATAGCGGATCAGGTCGTGGCCTTTCTTCGCGAACAGGAGATCCGTCTCCCGTGCGGCGGACAAGTCTGACACGCCGTCTCCAGCGTAGAACATCGTTGGCCGTACATCAGCGGGCTGCTGTGCGTATGGGCGGAGCGTGAGACTCTTATCGTGGCCAAAGCCGCTGGACAATCGTCAGCGACGAAAGTTGAGCAATTGATGAAGGCCAAGCTTACCTCTCATCATGATACTTGATAGTCCACCCGCCCTCCTGGTCAATCGTCTTCCCCGGCAACGCCATCACCTCATTACTAACAATGTCCAACTTGTCGTGATCCGGGCCCACAAGGTTCTTCAGAATCGCACGAATAATCGGCGTCATCCCGGACGACACCACCACAGTCGGGACCTCGTTCTTCAGCGCCCATTGGAAGTACTCATTAAAGTACGGATCCAGCTCGATGTTCTCGACAAGATAATCCACGCACTCGGGGAAAGGTCGGTTGACGGAATCAATCATTTCCTGGAAGGAGTCCCGGAAGGTCTTGCGGCCTTCGAGGACGTCCCGGTTGCCTTGCCGGCGAAGGTCGCCGCCGAAGCCTATGTTGTCTGTCTGGATTGTCGGTCAAAGTTGGTCGTGAAGGGGGGATATAGAAGGAGAGCGTACCATGAAATCATTGCTGTCTTTGAGCGTGATCGTTCCATCGAAATCGGTGAAGAAGATGAATTTGGGGTCTTTGAAGGGCCGTTTCATGGCCATGAGTGGGTCGGTGGAGGAGTCCATGATGAGGACTGTGTACAGAATAGAAGGCTGTTGGATGAGTTGTGGACACTTGATTCAAGGTAGGTATGCTTCCACAGATATTTTCGATGGGATGCGCTGTCGCTAATCACATCCCACAGCTTCCTAATTGAGATGTGACACGGACCTCTCTTTCCCGAACTCGCCGCAAATGCAGTCTTCGGGGAGAGCATTGAGCTTGTGACAAGTCGACAGCGATGAATCTGTCAGTCACTCATGCTGTCGCTCAAGCCTTTAGGTCGCAGCGACGCATTCCGAGAGCATACGATGCCGCAGCGATAACACTCCTGGCGTTGCAACCGCAGCGCCCAGCACCAAGATGGACGTGCTCAGACTGCCGGTTCGCGGTACGACAACGAATTGTAGACGAGAGACCACCACGAATAACTGGAGCAGTTGGCCTCCGGCACTTCACTACCACTCGTATACTCCGCGATGAAGCCCAGAAGCAAGCCCGAGACATCCCAACCTCAACCCAGCCCACTATAACACCCTCGAACGAAACACCTACCACAACAGCTGAAATTGACCCAACGACCACCTCCCACGAACAAGCCCTCCCCTCCTCCACCGAACGTCGCCGCTCCGACTTCTCGAAGCGCTTGACACGCATCGCCGACTCCATCCTCGCCCGCGCTTCCATCGCCGGCCAACACATAAACGTCTACACCGGCACCGACTACTCCGGCATCGAAGCCCTGCGCTCCCGCATCGCTGCCCAAGAAGAATCAGTGCGAACCAAAATCCTCATCGCCGACTCCGCACGCACTGTCCACCAAGAAGCGCACTTGAAGCAAGGCGCTGACCAGAAGGAAATCGTCGCCCTGCTAGAGCGGAAATCGTCCTGGAGCCCGGCGGATCTAGAGCGGTATATGAGCCTCGTGCGGTCCGAACATACGAATGAGCAAGCGGTGCAGCACGCGCGGAACGGGTTGGCGGACGCGGACCGAAATTTGGAGAGCACGAGGAGTTTGTTGGAGCGGTTGGAGAGGAAGCAGTATCATGAGGAGCAGATTTGGAGTGATACTATTAGGAGGAATAGTACGTGGGTGACGTTTGGGCTGATGGGGTTAAATATTATACTGTTGCTGGCGCAGATCGCGATTTTTGAGCCGTATAGGCGGCGGAAGATTGTGAGGGAGGTGGAGAGGGTTGTTGATGAGAAGAGTGGGTTCAAAGGGGCACCAGTGGTTGCTGAAGAGGTTGTGAAGCAGGTTGATGAGGTTGTGGAGCCTGTGCCTGCAGCTATCGAAGCTATGGAGGAGGCCGATACACCTCTGGATCCGAGCCTGGAGCAATCTGTAAGTCGAGCCGTGATGGCTCCACACGATGTTGGCGAGGTACCACTTGCGGCCGGCGAAGTACTGCCTCAGGAAGCTGCTGAAGTTTCCGACATATCTACCAAAGCCCTTCCGACTGCATTTCCGACTGATGCTCCAACGTCGCAAAGGCGCCCCGAGACCTGGTCTGCTGCATGGGACAGCTACGTCGAAAGCTTCCAAGACCTGTTCAGCGAGCGGGTTGTCCAGCTGAAGAAAGTCGACGTCACGACTACGGCTTTGCAAGGCGCTGCAACTGGAGTCGCCGCAATGGGCCTGCTGTTCGTCTTCTTCCGACCGAGATGAGGCCTGGATAAAAATAGAGAATATATCCATTTAGAGTAAGCGGCATCATTGAAACTCGCCGAACTCTCCATCGTCAAACCCGAGCTCTTGCGCCGTCTTTCCGCTGGCAGCTGGAGGTGGCGCGATAGAGGGTGCATCTGAATGTGTCGTACCCGCGGAGCCCGGAGGCGGCGCTATCGAGAACAGCGCAGCACTGTTGTCGCCAGTAGAAGTGCTATCAGAGGCTTCCGGCCTTCTGCTTCCTCTACTCCCAACCTGTATATGAATACTCTCGCCCTCCTTCAAACTAAAGTCTTGCTTCTCCGCCTCCTCCGCCGCACCACCCTTCCCCTGCCCACCTTGCTCGAACCCAAGCACCTTCCTCATCTCACTCAACGCAATATTCCAGTCCAGCGCATCACTCCTCTCCTCAAACCCCATCCCCAACGTCGCCTTCATTCCGCCCTCCCCCACCACCCTCACCGCAAAGAACCGACTACTATCATTCGCCTGCTGCACCACCGCACTACTCGTGTACGGCGCCGCGGCGAATAAATCTCCTGAGGTAGGGTCCTCGAGGACTATGTCGGCTTTGATGGCGCCGTCGATCGAAGTTTCTATGATTCGTACGCGCGCCGTGAAGATTTCTTGGGCGGTAGGGTGGGGTGGAGCGGTCCAGGTGGAGGCGCTGAAGCCGCGGGTGGAGGTGAGAGGGGGGATGGTGTAGATGTGGACGAGGGGGGTGAGGAAGACTATGCGTTGGATGGCGGAGTCGGGGAGGGGCCGGGATGTTGCCGGATCGGTCGGCATCGCGTTCTTGTGTTCGAAGATCTCCCCTGCTGTAGAGTTGTTCTCTCTGAAATGTTGAAGCTGAAGCTGTCGAGCTGAGCAGAGTGAGATCTCCCCCGCGGAGGTACCCACGTGGCAGCCACATCGGAAGCCACGATTTGGACCCCTGCTGCGGGGTCGATCTCGAAATATTTCTCGGTCTGTGCTTCAAATTGAAGATCGCACGAACCATCGATATTCACCTATCCTTTCTAGACCACCAACATGGCCGTCGACGACGCAGTCAAGCCGCTCCGCGACGTTCTGACGAATGAAAATGCATCCCTAGCAGCCCGCTTCCGCGCCCTCTTTTCACTCAAGCATCTCGCATCTCAGCAGCCTGCCGCATCTGAGACAATCCCTGCGATCGAAGCCATCGCAGCAGCTTTCACCTCGCCATCTGCACTACTAAAGCACGAGCTCGCGTACTGTCTAGGTCAGTCTGGAAACGATGCAGCGATACCGTACCTACGGGCGGTGATCGAGGACAGGCAGGAGGATGCGATGTGCAGACACGAAGCCGCGGAAGCTCTGGGCGCACTGAACGATGCTGGAAGTTTACCTCTGTTGAAGGAGAGATGGCAAGATGAAGATGAAGAAGAAGTGGTTCGCGAGACGTGTGAGATTGCTATTGCAAGGATCGAGTGGGCGAACGGACAGTCGAGAACAGTCGAGCAGTTGAAGCAGAGCGACTTCGCATCCATCGACCCAGCACCTCCACTTGCCTCACAAGCGAATGCCAAACCATCGATACCCGACCTGCAACAGACACTCCTGGACACATCATTCCCGCTCTTCCAACGCTACCGAGCCATGTTCGCGCTCCGCGACCTCGCTTCTCCTCCGGATCTTCCGACCGCCAAACCAGCCATTCTTGCGCTTGCAGAAGGCTTCAAGGACCCGTCTGCGCTGTTCCGGCATGAGATTGCTTTCGTCTTTGGGCAGCTCTCACATCCGGCCTCGATACCGAGCTTGGTAGAATGCCTCAGCGACACCAAGGAAGCAAGTATGGTGCGCCATGAAGCTGCTGAAGCGCTCGGCAGTCTCGGAGAGGAGGAGGGTGTAGAGGATGTGCTGAAGAAGTTCCTCAATGATCCGGAGCAAGTCGTTCGGGAGAGCATTGTCGTTGCGTTGGACATGGCCGACTTCGAGAGGAGTGGCGGCATGGAATATGCGACAATCCCATCGCAGGAGGTCGCTGCATAGCCTTGCCGTGACCATCAAGCATAGCGTAGGCGTATCAATAGAAACGAGGCTTCTCAATTATTCGTATTCCACCTCCACCCACACCCCGGACACGTATAAAAAATCGTACTCCCCTCATCCGCCCCTCTCAACTGCCTCTCATGATACCTCACCTCCTCCGTCCCGCACTTCTCGCACGTGTGCTTGATCGTCGCCTCCGTCTGCATGTCCTCCTCCGTCATCTCCTGCACATCTGACCGTAAGCGCGTGCGGAGTGTGGAAGGGAAGGCGGAGGGTTTGGAGTGGGTGACGACGACTTTGGAGGAGCTGTCGAGGTTGCGGGTGCCGCAGGTGGAGCAGGTGAGGTGGGTGGTGCGGCCGGTGTTGGGGTCGAGGAGGGAGCCGCAGGCGGTGCAGAAGATTAGGGCGCCTATGGATGCCATTGCTCGTATGACCGAGTGTGCACGTGGTTCGGTCTCCGGGTTGGGGTTGTGAAAGGAGGGGTGGTTGTGAAGGATATATGCTCGACAAGTGAAGCTCTTGCTGGAGAATTTCGGGATGGCAGCTTCCTCTTTGGGGTTTAAGGGCATTTAAGGTTTGGCAGGGATTCGCGATCGCGAATCTCGGTCGCGATTGCCATTTTACACCGCCTTGGCAGAATTACTCCACCGAGCTACAACGACAACATTCGTCTTGCAAACGACATCTTCGCAGTACATCTATGTCGACAGCCAGAGCCATCGCACCATGCCAGCCGCTGCCGGATTGTCGTGACGCAATGTACTAATCGACTGCGTACTAATATCTTCTCCACGAAACAGAAGAGCACCACCAACCCACACGGCCTTCTCCGTTGGCGCCGCAGTCGTTACAAACACCGAGAAGCATGGACGAGAGGTTAGCAGCCTGCACGCAAGACGCACCTTTTTAAGCCAAGATGGACGGCTCCTGGCAGCCAAACGGCCACCCAGGCCCAAGCAACGGCCTCGCACCCAATGCCTCCACCAGGCCTCGCATGCCCACAGTCGAACAGGCACTCCCATACACCCCGCTGAGCTCCATCATTCCTTTCAGTCCAGGTCCGTCCCTCTTTCACCTGGCCCTGCTATACATTATGTCGTCCCGCACGTGACGTGTCCACCAGACATATGAGCTAACTCTATATTCCCAGCTATAATACCACCACCGCTCGCTCTACCAACCAACGCTCCTTCGCTTTTCGCAGACAACACAGAGGCCGAGATTGGGCGAAATCTACTATATCAGCTAAGTGCTGGAGCTTCCAATGCTGAGACGGCCTCCCAACGATATCAACAGTCGCTGAATGATGTGCAAAAGCTTCTTGATCCGAATACCCTGACAAAGTACCAGTTCAAGAGTCGTGGTCCAGCACAGCCCGTGAATGGTGCGAAGCCGGCGCTGAAACTCTCTACCACCAAGCTCAGTTCTTTCGCCAAGATGGTGTTCGACAAGGCCGATATCCCCTTCCGATACTTGACCCCGGAGTCGCCGGTGCCCAAGGACTTGCCGCAGCCGGATGAAACAGCTCTGTCCACACTGCCAGCACAACAGACAAATGGTAGTGGCTATACCACAGGACCTTCCTCACAGCAGCGCAAAGTCAAAGCTGTCGTGGTTTCGAACAGCCTAACACCCGCAGAGCGCGCACAGTTCCAATATGTGCCAGGATCGGACGACACTTCTTCTGGCGCTCAAGGGTCGTCGGCCAGCCGTGTCATCAGTGCTTCTCAAAAGCAGAAAGGCGACGTAGCTGAGCAGAACCTTCACAACCTGTTGCTCGAGATCTTCCAAGCCCAGGATGACCTGCAACCTGACACTTCTGGAGCTGTCTCAACAAGTGCTGCTGAGATCTTCAACGTTCACGACATGGGTGATGAGTCGATGCCTGTCTTGCAGACTCACATTCAGAGCAAGCTGGAATCGCTGGTGCACAAGGCCGCCACTTCTGGAAGACTGGGTAACATCGAGGTTGAGCACCTGTCCCTCGTACAGAGACTCTGTGAGCCCCCGGTGACTTCACTGGAGTCCGCATCTCTATCAGCAGGCGAGGATTGGTCCGAGCAAGATATCGAAGAATGGCTGTCGAAGCTCAGAGCCGCTGAAGGAGGCCTGTCGGCATTGCGGACCATAACTTTGATCATGGCAGGACTGCCGCAGACGAAGGAACTTCAGTCCGAAGACTACCTCCGGATTATGCTCGATGGCCTCAGAGGTGTTGTGGAAGGCTTCCTCATGGCGGTCGTGCAAGAGCCCGCGTCAGTACGAGAACGCATGCGTGGAGAGAAGGAAGCGCCACCAGCGAACCCCAAGTTCACCATTCTGTCGGACAATCGCAAGGAGGTCGTCACTATCTTAAATGCAGCCACGAAGGGCGTACGATTGCTGGGCGACCTGCTCGTGAAAACAGAATTAGACGAAACCGCCATATCGAGTGTTGAAACGCTCTGCAAGACGCTGATCTTCGCCGAGAATGCCACTACCGAACGAGACTCCGCCATCGGCATCCAGAACTTTGAGTCCTTGCGCAGAAGTGCCATGGATGTGCTGGCCAAGATCTTCACTAAGTACACCGAGCAGAGACGATGGATCTTCGACGAGATTCTGGTCTCACTGGAGAAACTGCCTGCGACCAAGCAGAGCGCTCGTCAGTATCGACTGCCCGATGCCAAGCCAATACAACTTGTTTCTGCGTTGCTGATGCGACTGATACAAACTAGTGCTACTAAGAGTAGTGAGGCGTTGAAGCTTCGCAGCAGAGCACATGACGATGAGGCCGATGAGGAGGAAGACGAGGAGTCTGAAGAAGAATCCGAAGAGGAAGATTCGGATGATGACAATATCAAAGTCGCAGCAAAGAAGAAGTCGGGAGGTAACAACAGCCTGGTGGACATCACGAAGCCTTTGCATGATGCCGCACAGTCGAATGCTCAGTACGTGGTGCACGTCCTTATACAGCGTGCTCTATCGACATCAAAGTCCAGCGAGGAACCATATCGAAAACTTCTCGACATCTTCACCGCCGACTTCCTCAGCTGCCTCGGAACGCCAGATTGGCCCGCCGCAGAGCTACTTTTGCGCGCCCTCACAATGCGCATGATCGGTATCATCGAAAAAGAAATAAGCCCCGCACCTTCAAGAACATTCGCCCTGGAGCTGCTCGGCAATATGGGATCTGGTATACTGGAGTTACAGATCGCTGCACGTAACGCAGCCGGCGCCATCGACACTAACGACTCACCCGCTGCTCGCCCGTTGCGAGACATGGTTGCTCAGCTGGAGACAGGCGGCCTCGATGCGCGATCGGTGCTGTCTTTCAATGGGCCGCATCGCATCGTGATCGAGTACATCGACGAGCGCAACACCAATGATGATGCGCAGCTAAAGACTGCCAGAGGCTACCATCTCATGCAATGGGCATACCTGGCCGCCCACAGGCGCGAAGGCTCGACAGATTCTGATGCTAGCGACTCGCCACGTTCATCGAAAGATCTGGACTTCAAGTTGAAGAAAATGCTCACCGATTCGCATTGGCTCGACGCTAATGGAGGCCTTAACAACCTGACCACCGCTGTCGGTAAACTGGCCGCCATGGTCATCACCTTGAACTCTCCATTCTGCAAGGCCTTCAATAAGATGTTCACTATCCTTCTTTCCGCGATGAGCGGCGAGCATTCGGCGTCTACGGTCAGGAGTCGTGCCTTGAAAAGTGTCGTCACTCTACTGGAGAAGGACGCAACCCTGCTTGAACGCAACGCATACATCTTGAACCACATTCTTCGTTGTGCTGGAGACAGTTCGCCTCTGGTACGTGACTCAGCACTCGGTCTGATCGAGAAGTGCGTCTCTCTCCGACCTGCCCTTGGCTCGACAGTCTGCAAGACGATCATTCTTCGCACCAACGATGGCGCAATCAGCGTACGCAAGCGAGCAATGAAGATGCTCAAGGACCTGTACATCCACAACAACTCCACCGCCATTCGCTCCGCAATCTCGAACGCTATCATCGCTCGTATTGAGGACACGGAGGAGAGCGTTGTGGAGATTGCCCGCACGACCATTGAAGAGATCTGGTTCCATCCGCTATACAAGATGAAGCTGGAAGGAGAGGGCGCAGTCAAAGCCAAGCTCGCGTTTAAAACTCACGCGGCTCTTTTCATCGAGACCGTTGAGCGCAACGACGATGTTCTTAAAGTGCTAGAGGCACTGCTCACGCGCCTGCTTGGCAAGTCAAAGTTCGCAGAGGCAAATGCGCGAGTGTGTCGTACTCTCGTGGATGTGCTGTTCGATGGCACCATCGACAACAACGAGATACCAGGCTCACCACCTCAGAGCGGCATTTTGCGCTCATTGACAATCTTCGCTAGAGCCAGCCCAGACCTCTTCACGCCCACGCAACTGGAGCGTCTAGAACCCTACACGCAGAATCTGGACAGCAACGACGATCTGGATGTCTATCGCTCGGTCGTCATCATCTTACGCTATGTTCTGCCCCACAAGTCGATCATGAACCGCGAAGTGTTGGAGAAGATGCAGCAGACGCTGCTGAAGAGCGTCACAAGACTCCAGAAGGCTGAACTCAGCGAGGCCGTCCCATGTCTTTGGACTATCAGCAATCTCATTAACGGCACACAACGTATCGCAACTCTCATGCTTTCACTCTTGGTCCAAGTTGCAGGTCTGCGCGACGAGCAATTTGCAGGTGATGATCCAAACGGCAAGAAGCTGATCAGGCTTGTCAAGATCGCGGGCGAGTTCGGGAACGCCTGCAACCTTGACAGCTTCCTGCCTGAATTCAAGAAAAAGCTCGATTGGTACAAGGGCAACTCGGTCGCTGATCTTATGGTTGAGGCGCTCTGTTCGTTCACTAGTCCGAAGCGCCAATTGGTGATCCGCGTCGTCGCATTGGAGGCTGTGTGTTTGGTAGCCCAGGCCAGGCCCAAACTCTTCTTAAGGAAAGATGTCGAGCATGCCTTCGAGGAGGTGTTCAAGGAACGCCAGCCTACGCTGCTAGAGGTTCTTCTCCGTGGTCTCGAAGCGTTCTTTATCGCGCAGGAAACACCAGAAGTGACCGAAGATGGCATGGAGCTAGGTACCGGCATTGCAAGCGGCACCGATCGCCTAACCAAGACATATGTGGCCACTGATCAAGATGGTGCTTCCATTGCAATGGCACAGCGGTTCATCTCGCAGATCATCAACATTGCTGTGTCTTCCTGCGACGAGCCTGCGTTCGTTGCGGCGAGACTTGTTGTTAGTATCAACAAGCAAGGCTTGGTGCATCCGCAAGAGAGCGCGCGAGCCTTTGTGGCTCTTGAGACCTGTCCCAACAAGGCTGTCGCCAGCGACGTATTCAAGGAGCACAAGCTGCAGGGTGCGAAGCATGAGAATCTCTACGAGAGAGAGTACATGCGAGCTGTACAGTGGACTTTCAACTACCAACAGCAGGTCATCGGCGACTCGACTGGGTTCTCGGGGCAGCCGCCCACAGCCAAGATGCAATTGACATGGGAGGTCTTGAAAGCTGGGAAAGCAGCAATGCGCAAGAAGTTCTTGATCAGTATGGCGCAGAAGCTTGACTTCGATCCTGCCAACGCTGCTGTCGCGCAGCATTTCCTTTTCGCGCGATTTTGCCTGGAGAACTTGGCTTTCTTTGAGTACGATCGTGTCGAAGACCTGCTGCCATTGCTGGCCGCGCTTGATAAGCTGTTCCATGGCACGGGCTCAAGCTTAGCCCAGGCTATCGAGAGCGAGGTGCTCAAGATGGGTGTGGAAGGGTTGGTGGCACCAAACAGCCAGCCCAATGGGACATCTGACTCCATGCAGACGGACACGGCGCCAACATCAGCGATTGCAGACGTCGACCCGAAGAGACTTCATCAGCTAGCCATCGCCTCCCAGATCCTTACCTTGGTGTTCGAAACGCGCGCATTCCTCTCACGCATCTGGAACATGCAGAGGCACTTGATCAAGACGAAGCAGCAGAAGGATAAGGATACAAACAAGGCACCAAATCGCTCGACCAATGCCCCACAACTCACTGATGCCTTTCTCAAGCGTGTCGCCGACATTTGCGCGCCATTCAGCGACGAAGATGGCTGCCGCGCCATGTGCAGCGCTTTCGCGGAGCTTCACTCAGTCGACAACGACGTCAAAGTCGGCTCTGGAGACGAAGCTGATGATGCAGAGCTGGCGAACGGGTACGACACGCCGAGCGAGCACAGCAAGAAGAGCCCGTCGCTACCTCCTGCGAGTGGTGGAGGCAGAGGCAGGAAGAGGAAGGCATCGAGTGCAGGCGCGACTCCGAGGAAGAGGGGACGGCCGAGTCTTGGTGGGAAGCGGAAGTCCGGGTCTTCTAAGGTGATCGACGACGATGATGAGGGTGGGTGGGATTGAGGTGGTTGCTTCGAAGCGGTCGAGGTGGTTGCTTTGAACGATTGAGTGGTGCTTCAAACGATTGAGTGGTGCTTTGAACGATTGAGATACCCCAATGGCGATTGCTCGGCTTGGCTGGACGAATTGCTTGATGCGTAGTGTTTAGCGTTGGCGCTGGAGGCAAAACACGTAGCGGCGACTACCTACGATATGCTCGATTGCGTGAGCGTTGAGACACATAGCTGCAGTATTGGCTGCTCTTCGAACTTAATGTTGTGCCATGTTCTCACTTTTGGTCTGCCGTAGTCAAGTTCGGAGCCTCTTCGTCATTGCTGTCATTGCTGGGCGCCAAAAGCTGCCTTCACTTCGACTTGCTGTTGCTGTTGCGCTGCGGCTGTTATTCTTCTTACAACTTCTCGTCGCAACAATTGTTGCAGTACAACGGATCCATAACAGTCTCAAAACCCCCTTGAGCATCGATCTGCCACTGAGGAACACCATACATCGCCGCCGCCATGGCATCCTCATCAACACCAGCATCGCCGCTCCTCTACGGCTGCATCGCCTACCACTCCACCATCCTCGCCGAACACACCTCCTCCGCTATCTCAGGCACCAGCTCCCTCGCCAGCATTATACTTCCCAAGATTGATCATAATACGCCTCAAAAGGTAGGTACTAGTGGGTTGAAGGGCACCGGTTGTCTACAGGTCTCTCCCCGGTCTAGTATCATCTTGCTAACACTTTCAACCTTCACCAGCTTACGTATACCCATGGTAGTATATCCCCTTTCCAGACGGCCGAAGCGCACACTAACCACGTGCTCAAGACCAACACAACATCCACTACATCGCCGATGCGCCACCCTCAGTCTCCAGTTCAGACGGCCTCAGCGGCGGCGGTCTCACATACCTCGTAGTCGCGAAAGGCGACTTCTCACGGCGCATATCGTTCGGCTACTTGGTGGAGATCAAAAAGCGCTTCCTAAAAGAATACGACGCCGAACGAACAAACTTCTCCTCGCTACCGGCCTACGGCGCAGCGGCGTTCAATTCTCAGCTCAAGCAATTGATGGTAGAGTACGGGACCACGAAGGCGGGGCAGAACGATGCGTTTGCGAACGTGCAGAATGAGCTTGATAATGTAAGAGGGATCATGACGGAGAACATTGAGCGTGTGCTAGAGAGGGGCGAGAGGATTGATTTGTTGGTCGACAAGACGGATAAGCTTGGCGGGAGTGCGAGGGATTTCAGGGTGAGGAGTAAGGGGTTGAGGAGGAGGATGTGGTGGAAGAATATGAAATTGATGGTGCTTTTGGTGGTGGTGGTGATTTTCTTGGTGTATCTGATGGTTGGGTTTGGGTGTGGATTGCCTGGTGAGTACCGATTCGGCGTAAGTGTTAGATGAGGTGACATTGCTAACGGTGTGTAGCTTGGGGAAGATGTGTTGGCCATGGAGGCAAGTAGGAGGTCTGCGACTATACCCACGATTCTCAACATTCAGCGAACTTGGCAGCGTGTGCAGTGTGTCAATATCAGTGCTTCACGGCAATTAGTCGCAATATACTGGTCCTGCAGAGATGCGGTTTGGGGCTCTCTACCTTCGGCCCAAAACGATGCTGTGAGACTCTGGCTCCGAATGCTCACCTGCGAGCTTTTCTACTATCGACTAAACAACCACAACAATGTGGACGTATTGCTGCTAACCCGTTGAAAGTTCCCATAACCCCTTCGTGCTTTGAACCAATTACCTTATCCCAATGCCCACAAACTCCCTTTCCCGGATCTGTCATTGTGCAGCTCGAAGCTCTACAGCTTCCAGAGATCCGCAGCGCGAAACTCGGTACAGTAAGAACCTTTGCTGTTCACATAATCAACCAGCGCTACGGGGCTTATAAGATCCATCGCGGACTTCCAGACGATCTCACCACACCTATAGCCGCCTTGATATATACCTAGCGGCCACACTCACAGCTTTCTCGGTTATTCGAAAAGAACACCTCAATATGCCTTTCTACGAAGTCTACCACTGCTGCCCGCTAAGCATATCTCAACAAGACGAACTTGCCGCCGCCATCACTACCATCCACGCCAACAAATTCACTGCCCTCAGAAACTTCGTAAACGTCGCTTTCAAGGACGTCAACGACGCTCCTCGGTATGTAGCAGGTAAACGCCAGACCTCGAACCAGATCTTCGCCTGGGTCCGCACAGGACCTACACGTACCCATGAGGACTGGGAAGACCTCATCCGCCAGATCGAGCACGCATGGGGCTCCGTCTGCGGATTGCCGTTGCCTCAGGCTAAGGGGCGAACGCCACCGGATACGAGTCTGAGAGGCGTTGTTGTTATGGGAGGGCTAGTGGCGGCTATGGAGTCTGGGTTCATGATTCCGGCAGCGGGAGGGGACGCGCAGTGGATGCGGGAGAATTGGGCAGTGTTTAAGGAGAAAGCGGACGCGGGTGAGCAGGAGTTTGTGGATCTAGTAGAGGATGCGAGGAGCAGGGGGTTGGTGGAGGATGTGGGAGAGGCGGACAAGAGAGAGCAGAAGAGGATTGAGGAGATGCTTGGATGGGGGGATGCTGCTTAGCGTGTAGTGAGTTTTGGAAGAGGCGTGGTGCCGAAGGCGGCGCTCAAGTCGAGCGGCATGTTAACTATGACCAAGCATCTCCTGGCTTGCTCCATCGCTATCTTAGCACCACGCTTCCGTGTGAACTGCTCACTCTGCGTTCTGTCGAGGCTCAATCGGTTTCGGACGTTCGGTAACATCGATATGAGCGCTCATCTGGGTCAAAAACACGTCACTGCCCTTCAACGACGGCACCTTCTGCCCCATAAAGAGGAAGTCGTTCGGGAAACCGTATTCGAAAGGGTATGCGTCGTCGATCTCTTCGATGTCTTCCGGGGAGAGCTTGATCGAAAGTGCCTCAATGTTGCCTTTGAGGTGCTCGAGTTTGCGGCCACCGACTATTGGGAAGACGTTGGGCGTTTTGTGCATCACATAGCTCAGCCTGTTGTTGAATTAGCTGATGGTCGTCACTTCGAATCATCGAGCGAGACAAACGCAATAGACGTCATGATTGTGCCTTTCTCTTCAGCCTTCTTCTCGAGAACTTTGCTGACAGCATGGTCGGTTTCAGTAGCTGGGAGTGTCTTGCGACGTTCTTCGGCTTTCCATTGCTCCTCTGTCTTGAAGTTGCCACCACCTAAAGCACCCCAGGGTGCAAGGCCCACTGTTCACGTTCAATCAGCAAATCTTCTACGAATACTGTACATCTCTGCACACTCACTGCCCTCGCTCTCGCACATGGGAATGATGTCGCGCTCAAAGTCTCTCTTCGCAGCAGACCACTGGCCTTGATATACCACGAATTGACGTAAGCCATGATCGCGAGCGTACTGGTTGGCTTTCGATACGATCCAAGCTGGTGTGTCGCTGATGCCTAGGTACAAAACCTTGCCTTGATCTGCGACGGTGTTCAGAGACTTCATGATCTCTGGGATGCTGGCCTTGAGCAGAGAAGAGGTAAGGGTCAGCAGTGTCGCTGACATCAAAGTAGAGCGCCATCAAGACCTACGGTATAGTCCCACCAGTGGACATACAGGACATCAACGTAGCTTGTCTTGAGCTTCTTCAGACTGGCCTCCAGGCTGAGGTGAAGGCTCTTCGCGTTGTTTCCGGTGTAGTTGCTTTGAATGGCCTTCGAATCTGTCGCGGACCGATACCCCGTGGTGTACTGGCCAATTCTTAGCAAAGGAAAGCATTATCATCATCGAGGTCCTGACCTTCGTAGCCAACACCATTTGATCCCTCACACCTCGTTTCTCCATCCATTCTCCAATCCAAGTCTCGCTCTCCTCGTTCTGGTAGTTATTGGCGGTGTCAATGAAGTTGCCGCCTTGGTCATAGAAGTAGTCCAAGATCTCGAAGGTCGTGTCCTTGTCGCACTCCCCCATGAATGAGCTCCATGCCTGTATCGAGTCAGCAGATCTACTTCAGGGAAGTGGAAAGGATCTCATCAAACATCGCCAAAGTTCATCGCCCCAAGACATAGTGGCGACACGCGAACGCCAGCAGTAGGTGAGAGGATGCGATGGTAGCCCAGGACGGACTTTGGCTTGGGCGCCGCCTGCATTGTTGTGAAATGTAGAGGTGAGATCGGAGATGTGGGATGAGAAGAACGTAGGTATGAGAAGTGGTATACTTTTGAAGCTGCCGTGGATGAGCTCTTTTATATGTCTCCCGACATGCGAGCGTACCGATGCGCCTGGATCGAGCTCTCTACGTCAACATCGTTCCCATGCACAAGTTTTGTACAAAGGTTTGCCCGTCCAGACCAAAACCTTGAAGCCAAAGTTGCAAAGTATAGAGCCGGATCATTACGACCGTCGAGGTCTCCACTTTTCTTTCTAAGCGGTGCGGACGCAGCGTCCGCATCAATCTTGCATACCTTCGTACGAGCGTACGAGCGGTCACCGTGCAAGAGAGGATTGGTGAGTTATGCAGATAGCTACGTTGCTGTGCATGAGCTATGCAGAGGAGACACGGCTTGGTGCACTCTGCAATATGAGCCAGCGGCAAAGCGATTTCGAAGCAGTGCATGCTAAATTATGTGTGTCAGACTCAAAAGGGGACGCTATGCAGTGTTCGTACAAGGAAGAAGAGATGCTCAACGCTGAAGAGAAATCCGAACGCTCACAAAGCCGAAACCATTATCCCGCCAAACGCAGTCACACATAATCCAACATTCCGAAACTTGCAATCAAGCGCTCCGCGTGCCAGGCTCTGGCGTCCGTATCGCAGTGCCAGGCCGCTCATCACCGTCGTCACCACCACCTACATCGTTGTCCTCCAACATGGCAGGCTCAACAACGGACTTTGGACTCTCTGGGCTCGGTGCTTCCTGCTCGTCCATCCCTACAGCCTCGACAGAGCGTAAAGCCTGCTTGCCTTTGACCTGCGGCCGTTCACGCTTCTTCGGACTTCTCTTTGATTTACTGCCATCTCCCACCTGCCTGACCATGGGCGTCACAGAAGTACGCGTGCTCGGACCATTCTCAGCATCGCTGTCTCGACGCGAGCTAGCCGCGTTTGAGCGCGACATGTGCTTGATCTCTGTAAGAACCTCCCTGAAGCCTTCCTCCAGAGTGTGCATTCGTGCAAGCATGATTCGATTGACCATGCCCTTCTCTTCATCCGCGCTGCGCTGGCGTGCTTCCCGTCGTTCTTGCGCGAGCTCACGTTCGCGGAAAAGCTGTTCGCTGAAGGAGGCCGGCATACCAGAAATCCCACCAGCGTCAATGCCTCCAGCAGCCCACCGATTGTCGCCGATTTCTGAGGCAAGATCGAGCGCACGAGCATTGAAGGAAGGCTTCCTGATATCTCGCGGCTTGATGTCAAGGAATGACATACCGAATCCTCCCACGCCACCTGGAGCTGTCTGCTGTCTCCCTGGCATGACTGGCCGTGCTTTAGGAGGCTTTAACTTGGGCGTACGTTGACCCGGCAGCAAGTTCACCGGAATCGGCGTTGCTGTACCTCCAGTAGTGTTAATTCTATTGGTGTTTGGCTTGAACGGTCGGGGTGCGTTGGTCGAAGACGAATCATTAGCCTGTTCCGGTGCAAACAGAGCAGTATTCGTTGAGACTTTCCGCATATTTGGTCTCGGCTTCTGCACGACCTTCGACTGGAGTGGAGTACGGCTGCCAAGCGTTGCTTCTGGCGACCGTCGTAGCAAAGGCTGACCAGACGAAAATTGCATCATTGGCGAGCGCGTGGTAGTCGGAGTGTGGAAGAAGTCGTCGTCGTCATCGGTCCCTCGATGCGGCGTTGGGGTCGACTTTTCAACGGTCGACAGGGCGCTTTCACCGAGGACAGGCCTCAACAGATCGGACGAGGCATTGATCTCATCATCGCCGTCTGCGTCTGTCTCTTGCGGTAATGTGTCGGTGCTCATGAGCAATGGGTCTTCACCCTCCTCGCTAATCTTGTAAGGTCTCCTTGAAGGATATCGCTGCCGCACATCGGTATCGCTGCCCAAGCTTCGAGTTGCCATCGAGAAGTCACGGCTGCGCACCACCTTCAGTCGGTCATCAGTTGCTGCACGCCTGGCTCTTGGTCGTTGAAATTCTAGCTGCTCAACAACACTCATAGGCTGTTCCATAGGCGGACTGGCCCCGCCTTCCTCGTCTGCGACTTGCATCCATTTGTCGACTGCATTTGTTGACTGTCGTCTATCGGATTGCATATTGCGTGCCGTCGTGCGTACTGTACTGCCTCTGAACGGTCGTCGGAACACTTCGTCGAGAGCTTGATCCTTGTGGAAGCTAACCACGGATGGTTCTCGAAGCAGTCGGTGGCCGGGACTGAACACGTCAGGTACTTTGTTGATGCTGAACGCCAGCGGCTGGCTCTGATGCTTCGGCTGTTGTTCGAGTAAGTCATCTGGTCCATAGCTCGTGTGCGACAGTATCAAGCGCTCGTATGTGAAGATGGCGAACAACATCGGAAAGTGCGTGACCTTGATGACGGTACGGTTCGTCTTCACGTACTGTCGAAAGGGTACGATGTACCGCAAAGGGCTGAGTATCCATGCAAACACATTGGTAGGTGCGATGTAGCTGAACAACGCGTCCGACTTGACCATTGAGATGGTGTTGATTGCGAACAAAAACTGATGTTCTTCGTTTGCGTTTTGTACGATCGCCATGAAGCTGTTCGTCAGCACTGTAATCAGTATCGTAACGATGAGGAAGTGGCAGATGACCAGGAATATCGTCATAATAGCTTTGCCGAGCATGTTGTAGGACTGCCACTTGTCCCATGCTGCCGGCGTGAAGCCCATCAGAATCTGGAAGAGTTGATAGATGACTGCGTTGGCATCCGTCCTCTCATCAGCGAACGACAACGTGAATGCAATGAAGAACCCAGAGCATGAAATCAGGATGAGTACCAGAATGGCGGCCAAGTCTTGAGCCATCATGCGGAAGGCAATGAGCAGTTGGGAGAAATAGCGGTAGTGGTCCAGCACGCTGAACAGACGTGGGAAGAGCAAGATGGCGGTGGATGCAAGCACATCATACGCAGAATTGGCGATCAGATGCTTGCCCTCCTCCGCGACGATGATGCCATATAGTCGGAGGCAGTAATACATCATGAAGAGAAGCAGGATTCCTAGGTCAAAGGCATTCCAGAAGCTGAGAATGTAGAGGCCAAACCCTTGTTCTGTGAAGCCGACGATCTCGTCAAGCATGTAGCCAGCGGACCAAAACCAGAAGACCACTTCTAGGGGAGTTATGTGTAGACTCCTCTCTGCCAGCACAGCAAGGAACAGACCAAGCATGGTGGCGAACGATAGAGTGCTGAAGATCTGCCTGTATCGCGGAACTCGCAACCGACTTAGCTTGAAAAGTGATGCATCGCGAGGATTGTAGATCGTGACAGAGCGGCGAGCGAACGTCTGGTCAACAGGCTTCTTGTTAGGTCGTGTTCCGTGAGCTTTGCGAGACAGTACGGAGTCAGCTGGGAGAGCACTGGGAGTCTGCTCGTTGACTGTGCCATAACCTCTGCCACGATTTGCCGGCTCCTCTGAAGCAGACGGCTTGCGGTGTAGATTGTCAGCTTCGGAGTGGAACACGACCGCTCCAGCCCAGATAGCCTCCAGATGCTGAACGACAAGTTGGTGGGCTAGGAACCGCTTGGCTTGAGCCTTGATAGCAACCTCGACGGTGCTGACCCGCGCAACCTTTGCTCCAGTTCTCTGCCATTGTCCGGGGCCTTGCGGTTGCTGGCCTGGTCGCCCTTGATTACCTGCCGCAGTGGGTGGCGGCGACATTCCTTGGAGAGGGTCGAAGTCGTACGATAAGGCGTCGATTAGCTCGCGAGTGCTGAACTCCTTGACCAACCTCATGGCGAGCAATTCGCTCATCAATGCTCTGGTTCTGAGCACGCCGATATTTCCGGGCTGCATCTGGGCCTCTTTCTGGAATTGTAAACAGTTCGCAATCAATGCACACAGCGTAGCACGATTGAAGTGGTTGGACCGTATCTGGTTCTGTATCGGCTTGACGAGAAACTGGCTGACCTGTGGGCTGCGTAATTGATCCCATGATAATGTAGTTTCGCATTTTTGCACGATCAACAGTCGTATAGCGTGTGTGATGTTGTACAATGGCAGTCTGTCAAGATGTGCCGACGAGAACATGGGTAACAGTGGCGTATCTATGGCGTCCTCGTCCTCGACCTCCTCCTGCTCTTCTTCTTCTTCCTCTCCATAATCATGTCGGGGCCGGTCGAAGTACGAGGTCTGCTGTGTGGTTCGGCGAGTGGGCAGGCGTGCGTCTTCTTCATCGCCATCGTTGTCGTCAAGGTCATCGTCGTCGATGTCAACGTTTCTGCCGACGATTCTGTTCCGCGAAGTCTCGGGGGAGCAAGCGAAGGGCGATAACGCTTTCGATTCGCTGTCCTTGCGACCACTGCTCTTTCTTAGTAAGGAGAACATCTATACCTGCACGTCGCTCGAAGTGGATCTGCAGACGTCCAATGGAAATGTGCTGTGGCCGTCCTGCTGGCGAATGAAACTCTGACGTGGTAAACAAAGCATATGCCTGAAGATAACAAACACTGGCTCGAGGCTGGGAGGATCCAGATGATGCCAAAGTGTGCCCTTGCGTTATCTCACCGCATCATGCTCCGTGTAACAGTCGAGAGGTACCTCCATCAACCTACGGATACGAGATAATGCCGCAATCGCGTGCAGACAGAGAGATTTGTGTAGGAGAAGCACAGGCCCGTACATGTGGCGCTAGGCCTCCCCTCCATCTTGGCTCCGATATTTGCAACGGAACAAGACGAGATGAAGGTAGCGTTGCAACCTAATAGCCGCACGTTGTGCATCGTGACGATATGAGCTATCGCGACATGGACCCAAGCTTTGGTGTGGCTCAAAAGAACAGGTGCAGGTCGCTTCAATTAGCGCGTGGTGGGGGTGAAATCTTGACAGTTTTGACTGCATGTGAAATTGTCCGATCCCTCTTCCTGGCCAGTGGTGACACCTTCTTGACAACTCTAGTTCGGGCATTGCATCTAGATCTTACTCAAACCCACGATAGTTCCTTGCAAGCACCTCACCACCTGCAGACATCACAGCGGCCGTCCCCAGAATCACTAGATCACCTCCACGCCATAATTTAGCTCATCCCTGCGGCTATCTGCAAGCTTACCGCTCAACTGCCACCTCCAGGAAAACATCACCAGATTAGCCAATAATGCCTCGTAGCAAGCGTGAGCTGCACGCCATAGCCGACGAGACTACAACACCTCCTGATACACTTCCAAGCTCCCACATTATTGGTCAGGTGAAGCAAGCCTCTGGTAAGAATCTCTACCAACTTGAGCTTCCCAGCGGACAGACCATTCTTGCCGAGCTGGAGTCACGCTTCCGATCAACCGTCTGGATGAAGCGTGGGTCCTTCGTCGTGGTCGATACTTCCACTCAGGCGGACCGAGACAATAAGCTCGGAGGCCGAATTGTGAATGTTGTGAGAGACGAGAGGGCGTGGCGGAAGATGTCGTGGTGGCCAGCGGAGTTTGCGACCAAGAAGTCGACATATGATGATGAGTCCGAGGACGAGGGACCGCAGATGCCGCCATCGGACTCAGAAGATGAAGAACGCTGAGCATCATTCGGCTTGCTTGGATTTGCCCTTCTCAGCGGCGGGAGCATCTTCAGGTTTCACAGTCCCCATCCAGATATTCAGGACCGCAAGCTTGATGCAGATGATGACCTGGATCGAGCTGGTATCCGTACTGGGATACACATTCCATGCCCATTCTTGAGCAGCCCAGATGGCATATATCGCTATCGGATGCATGCCACTGCGCCAGAGCAGGAAGGGTGTGGTCCAGGCAACGTATGCATAAAACTGGTAGTGCAAACTGCGCGCGAACTGGCATCCAATCAGGACGGATGTGAGGATGGCGGTGAGGATGAAGTTCGGATTCGTCTTCCGTGCAAGTTTGGCCTGCTCGGCTACCGGCGGCGGCGAGACGAGCTGCTCGAGGATGTCCACGAAAGGCAGGCGAACCCACCTTGTTGAGATAAATACGGCAACAAGCGAGATATGTCCAGCTAGCAAGGCGTACGAGAACTCTTTTGACAAGAAGCGCTCCTCTCCCATGAATCGCCAATTTACGGTCCACTTGAAAAGGAACTGGCGGCTGAATTCGAACGCTCTTGAAAGGTATCCCCAAGGATTCTTGAGCAAGAACGGAAACGCAAGTAATATCTGCCAAGACATTAGTAACAGCATACGAAGCTGTCTTGACTCTGCTCACCTGTACTTGGCCGATGAACATAGCCTGACGCAGCGCTCGGTTTCGCCCGATTGCTTGCCAAAGCACAACTCCAATTGCTGGAAGAGCAAGCAAGAGGCTCATCTTGACCCCCAGGCCAATGCTGTACACGAATGATCCAACCGACCATAGTCGTCGCTGATAGCAGTAGATAGCCAAGAACAAGAAGAAGACAGCAAAGCAGTCATTGAACAATCGCAAGAGGAAAACGGAGTGCAGCCTTTTGCTCAGGATCAAGAGTGGGAAGATATATGGCGGAACCTTCGCGGCACGGTAGCATTGCATGACCAGAAGTAAGGTGGCAAGGTAGAGTCCAATGAAGATGTACTGGGCCAGTTTGATATCTTGTCCCTGATCTGTTATGGCGTAGAGCGCACGATAAATGTAGACGTGTGCTGCCGGGTAGACCAGAGGACCCGTGTCGCCATACAGCTTGATGTAGTCGCGTTCACCTCCGACATACTGCCCCACCTGCTGCATGTATGCCACCCAATCAATCTCGGTGTCTAGTCAATGTTAACATCAGGCCAATTCGACTACAGGCGTAGGATAGAATGGTAGTAGACTTACAGGGGATCTTCAAGACTATCGCTACTGACAGCACAGCGTCCGCAAGCAATACCAGAGGCCATACCCACGAGGTCTGCTTTGGGTCTTTCGCTATGCTCCAGCCCTGCTTGATTAGATCCATTCCAATGATGCAGAAGTGAATACGCCAGGGGATGATGCCAGCCTCGAACCGATCTGCAGAAGCGGAACGAACAGCACCGTTTCGAGTAGGCTCAAGGTTCGGCCCGACACGACACTAGCTCACTACGGCGGACTAAGTCGACCCAAAAGGACATGGAATTAAAATAGCTTAACTAGCATGGTGGCGTCGACGGCGCTAGTTAGAGCTCTTTTTTTTATAACTACGTAATACAAATAGTCTAAATAACGCTCCCTTAGTCGTTATTAACTAGTCTAGATATAGTAATATAGGCGAAGTAAGGAGAGGTAAATATATACGTATAAATTCTATCTTATCTTTACGAGCTACTCTTAGAAGATAGTACTATACTACTATTACAACTATCGTCTACTAGTGCTATATAAATATTAGAAGCCTTATATTATAAGTAAATATATAGTACCTTTTACTATATAAGGCGCTCTCGCCGCTAAATCTACTTCCTTCTTCCTTATAACTCGATATATTATACCTCTTATATACTATATATACTATACTCTATTAAGCTTATTCTATTCCTAATTATCCGTATAAATACTCTTAGAGCTTCTTTAAATACTATATCTTAATAGTATATCTTAGTCTTAGTAAATATATTAAGGATAGAGATAATAGTATTACCTACCTACTCGATATCCGTAATAACCGAGTAAGTAGCCTTTACTTTAGGGGGTAAGAGATCTTAAAGCTAACGTTATATAGCTCGAAGTCGCCGGCTTTAACCTTAGTAATAAGTAGAAAGAGATTATAAACCTACCTCGATAATTTAAGATCTAAATTAATCTCTAGGGGACGTTCGAAATAGTTACTAAGTAAGAGGTATATATTAATATAGTACTAATCTAGAGCTAGTCTATATAATACGTACTTATTATTCTTCTCCGTTACTAATATATCGTAGTAGTATTCTCTAAATAAGTACTTATAATAAGTATATAAGGAATCTAGTATTATATCCTAGACCTTAGCTAGGGAATAGGGTAAGTACTAGGCTATTCGCGGTTAGTTTCTACTATATAACTAGAGAAGAAAAAGCCCTACTAACTATTATAGTAATATATATACCTTTAAGAGTACTATAGTAGTACCTATAGAAATTATATCTATAACTTAGCTAAGAGGTACTATAGTTTTATAGAGGAGAAGAAGGTAGAGAGGGCGGCTACTCGCGCTATATAAGAGGAGAAGAAGTAGAAAGACGATAATTAAGCGGCGCGTACCTTCTACTATAATAGGTAAGGAGCTCTAGGTAGTAGAGTAAAAAGCTAAGGGGTCTAATAGTAGTATAAGCGGATAGCGTATATCGGATTCTAGAGATTCTCGGATTTATTAATTATACTAGAGAATAAGCTCCTAAAGATACTTAAAGGCGAGGCTAATATAGCCTAGTATTAGTATTTTAATTCTAAAAATTTATAATTTTAACCTAGCTAGATTTTCT